>QANY01004819.1:0-129742 GCA_003255025.1 Datisca glomerata | reverse complement strand
GGGGTTCGCATGTCGAACCGAACCGCATAAGTTTTACTATTTTACAACTGAACCGAATCGCACAAACTACTTAAGCCGATCGAACCGCTACAGTTTGGTGTGATTTAGTCGGTTTGGATGGTTTTTACGGTTTTCCTTACACCGCTATAATACCTACACCCACTGATTTAATTTAGCATGGGCAATGACTCAAACCATTCCAAGCAATCCCCATCACTTACCTTTCCTCTCTTTGTAACCACAATCCGTTCCCATCTTTTAGACTAAAACCATTGCCGACCGCGCGAACACCATTGTTCCTCTCTCTCTCCTTCTCTTTGGAGTTATGGATGGCTTCGCCGCACTATGTTGGAAGGTGATGGTCGTCTCGGCTAGTTTCAGTGGCTTGAAATTGGAGGCTTTGTTGTTGAAATAGGTATGAAATGTTCTAAAGATGGAAATCCTTTATTATTAATAGTTTACCATTAAATTCTCTTATGCAGCTAAAAATGGTAATTTTACATTTTTAGCAATTCAATTGACAAACAATCTAAATATTTATAATCTATAATTTATCTATAATCTATAACATCTTAAAAAGAGGTTTAAGGAAGGAGAAACTTATGACATATCATTTTACCCTTGCAATTTCTTTTTTTCTCTTTTAAGAAGAAATTATATACGATTTTATGTAGTCTTTAATTAGTGCATTGTCCTTAAAATTTGAAGTAAATTGACACTAAGTTAGAGAAAACAAGCGTTTAAAACTCGAACTAAATTTGATATTATCTTTAATTTGTTGCACGTATCTGATTAAGTGCATAAAATGAGACTCATTTGCATCTATAAATATGTGGTCATTTCTCACTAAAAACAAAGGTCTTATTTTGTGCATTATCTTGAAAAACTTAAGAGGAAAACCAAGAAATAAGAGAATGTAGATGAGAAGAGAATGAAGACTACAATTGATGTTTCAAAATTTTTATAGGGCAACGTGTTATGTTAGAAATGAAGTTTTACATTATAAGATTAAATGAAAATTAAATAAGATTACAGTAATACAACAATAAAAAATTATCAAAGTAAATATTATTATCGAAATAAATATAGCAACAAAATAATAATAATATAAAATTAAGGAGAAATTGAAACGGAATCATGTATTCACAATTTCCTTAAAATAGTTACGCCATCTTATTTGTGGTACTAAAGGTTGCTACCGACGTCTGTTTTTTAAGATAAAATTGTTGAAGGTAACTTAAGAGTATCATACTTCACCATCTTGTCAAATTGACTTGTCTGAACTTTACCACCAGAGTGACAACTCACGAATCAAGACTCGAACCAAGACTCGAACAAAAACCCGAACCAAAACTTGACAAGCCTTCACACCAAAAGCTCGAACCAACTAGCTTCTACAAAGAATTAGAGACTAACAAAGAGAGAAGAGAAGAAGCTATTTCTTTTTTAGTGTGAAAAATAAGAAGGAGAACACATCATTTTATAGTGTCATGGGGAGAATGACCATAAATGTCATTTATACACAAAACAATGTTTTTGGTATTTATTTACCAACAAATGTTTTGGGCTGTTATACAGCCATTAAAGCTCCAAATATTCTATTCCAAGAATATTCTAGTGATTTTTGGACTTCTTTAGAAATTAAAAATAAAACTAGAGTAAATGGACCCCATAAAGGTCATTTATATAAAAAAAATATTTTTGGTATCTATTTAACAAAAAAATGTTTTGGGCTGTCATACAGCCATTAAAGTCCAAAATATTTCATTTCAAAATTACTCTAGTGACTTTTGAGCTTCTTTAAAAATGAAAAATAAAATTGGAGTAAAAGGCTACTCATATAGGGGTAGCTTTTCGGCCTGACATTCATGTTTGCAGGACGTGTCGATATACCTAAGTCGGACCGGGTTGGAATTTGCATCGCTCTGCACGTTAGAGAGTGTCTCTATCTTATCAAGTTACCAACATTGATCAATGCATCTCTATATATACCACTTCTAACTTTACTCCCTTTCTAATGTAGATTTTCACAATTCTCACTTATTTTTTCGTTCTCATTTAACTAACTTTTAGTGACAATTTTTCATTCATCCCAAAGTTAATTGTAACAAATTAATAGTCGAATTTGATGTACTCATGGAGGAGAACTCAAATCTCTAAAGACCTTACACTAATACATAGTAGGTCCCTCCTAAAAATTTACTCAAAATTGGTCCATGAAAATAATGTTTAACACCCAATTTCCAACATGTTATCATGGCATTGCACTGCCGAAGGAGAAATTAGAAATTCGACATGAAGCTGGTGATAATATTAGACGTCACTAGATCGGAGAAATGTTAAGTCTTAAAAAATGGATACCCACATTTGTTAAGACAAATACTTATTTATGGTTGTGATTGAGTGGGTTATGTTAAAATAAAATTGCTAGTACAAGAAAAGTCGTCTTTAACGATGGCACTTTTACCAACGAACGTAATTTTATGGAGGTAAGTTGTTTTTTGCGACCAAATCGTATTTTGGTGACTAAAAGGAAGACTTTTGGCGACGAAACTAAATTCATTGTCAAAAGTTTTCCCCACCACAAAAAAGTAATTTCATGCAAAGATGAGGACATAATTTCATCAGTAAAAGTGTGATTTTTACCGATGAATTGTATCCTCGTCGCTAAATGTTTACTGACGAATTTACTTATGTGTTCGTAAAATTATTTTACCGACGATTCTAAAATGACGTTGGGAAAAGTCTGGTCATTCCCAGTTAAAACGACGTCGTTTTAACCATGAACCATTTTTCCTTAGGCCCAACCCATCTTTTCGTGAACCTTTTTCTCGCAAAATCATTTTAAAAATTATAGTGTATATGTCACTTTTCTACTGTCAAGTTAATATATGACAAAAAAATTATAAGAATAATTTAATGACCATTTTAGATTTTTGATAATTTTTTATATTAAGATCGCGCCCTTCATGTAATGTAGCCCTACCTTTTTTGCCCATTATTTAAATTCACACGTTTTAAACCCCACAAAATAGTATTAGTTAGCTTCCTTATGATGGTCCCGTAAATCTTTAATTTTTAGTGTTTTTCTCTTATATTGGGTAACAAAGTGGGAAGAAAAGTAAAAGAAAAACCATTTATCACTGTGCCTGTAATCTCGACAACTTGATGAAAAACTCATCTATAAGTAAATTATAGATGAGTTATAAAAATTTAAATTTAAATTAGATAAAAATAATTATTTATCTATTTTAATATTTTTTAGATCAATTTCTAAACGGTTAAAGTGATCTATTTATGTCATTTTCCCTTACCTTCGAAGCCCCTCACGGTCGTGTTCTCTCCGTCTCAGTCGGTTTGAAAGTCATCGCCGCCATCGAAGCCCCTCTTTGCGCGACATCGATTGTTCTCCGCTGCTATCTTAAGGTAAACATCTCTTTCATCTGATATTATTTGATTCGGGTACATGCATGTTGGTGGATTTGTGTCAATGTACTTCTGGATTTTTTAGTTCCATTCTCTGAGTCTCTGGTGCTATTTCTATGGGTTTTAGTTTAAGGATTTTGCTTCTGGGTTTTGGATTTTGCTGGATTTCGATTCATTTTTTAGTTTCACTCTATTTCTTTAATCCATTTTTTTGAATTTTGCTTTTGGATTTTTTTTAGTTTCACTCTATTTTTGTATCTTTTTTAGTTTCACGCTAGAAGTGAAATCCTCTCTTTCGATGCTGCTACCGGATACACTCTGGTCCAGTTCAATGTTACCCTTATTAATTAGTTTAAAAGATGACGATGAGAGGGGGTGTTCCAGATTTGACAGACAGAAAATGGATTTTCTATTTGTCTAATTTTATTTTATGTATGACTGCTTGGCTTCTTGTTCGTGTTGGATTGTAAGGAATGTTTTTTTTTTGTTTGTTCGTTGGTGACATTAAACTCGTAGACTTCTCTCAGGTGCCTGATAGTGTTGTCTATGGACAAAAGAAAGAAGAGTTATCAGTTGTAATTTGTTTGTTTTATTGATAAAACCCCTCGTTGATCATTCTTGGTTTAAATATTTATTCTTAACCTTTCTCTTTTATTTGTATAATAAACTTATATAGAAAATTCTGGAAACGTCTCCCTCTCTTAGAGAAGAACATCTAGCATGTGAAAGTTTAGATTTTGTTTGTTCTGGTCTGCTTTTGATGGTGGAACTCCAGGAATCTTACTCAATGAAGCAAATAAAAAATACGGTGCTTGTGTAATCATACCAGTCAATTCTGTGAGTTTTTAGATGTCATTATCTCTCATGAAGATTGTATTACTAAGAGAAATACCTAAGTGGGTTAACACGACAAAGTAGGTTAACAGAAAGGACAATTAATGAAGTGTTTAGGTTGGTGTGGAAAGCTAGATCTCTTATTCTGCCGCAACTCCCTTTCTTCCACGTCTCCGATGACAATTTCGGTTTTTCATCTTACACGGCTCCATTGTTATAGATTTCGAGCTTCATCGTTTTCAATATTTTTTCTTCATCTCCAATTCATATTTCAGAGAAATCTGTAACATCATAACAAGTTTTTTCAGTACTTTAGGAATTGATTTTGTTTTTTTTTTGCCGAATTTGGTGATTTTTTTCTTCATTCTTCCTTGTTGTTTATTTGGAATTGATCAACAAGTGATTTTTGGTGAATTTGTCTTCATCATTTTTCTCTGTATCAGTTTTCGTCCTTCATATTAATCTTCCTTTCTTTTTTTATGTAACAATTCTCTTCCTCCTTCAATTTGTGGTTTTGGGTGTGAGAAGGGGTATGATATCAGATTATATATAAAAATTTACTACATGTATACTATGATATACTAATAGTATATAAAAATGTGCTACAGATATATTACGATACATTGATGGTATGTAAACATATACTACATATATATTATGATATACTATCATACATATATATTATGATATACTATCATACATATATAATATATATTATGATATACTATCATACATATATATTATGATATACTATCATACATATATATTATGATATACTGATGGTATGTTAAAATATACTATGACTAATATATTCCAAATTTTTGTACATATATTCTAAAAAAATGCATAACTTAGTGGTTGTTATGCGAATAAGGTGATTTTCGTCCCTTATTAGTGTGGGTAGTTTCATTTATTTACAATGTTTTTTAGATTTTAATGATAGGTCATTATAAAATTTGATCATTTATGCAAATTATAATTTTTTGGGTCATTTGTTTCCTTTATTTTCATATATTAATAATCTATTTGCCTAATTGAGCCTAGTTTACTTGAAAGAATGTTTTCAAATGTTTTCTATGATAAAAAGTCTTTACGCAGTAATAGATTTCAGCTTGAAATTTTTCTACTATGAATTTAGGGTCAATCAGAATCTTTGCCAAAGTGCAAAGTTCTTTTTCTAATTTACTAACTGTTATAATTCTTGTTTCTAATTTACAGAAAAGTATGATCATGGACAAGAGTTGAATTAAAAATCGGGATAGATTGCCTAAGGAGTATCTTGATGGTATTGAATCTTTTATCAATGTGGCTAGTAATCACCTAAATCAAGAAGGGAAAATTCATTTTTCATGTAAAAATTATCTTGACACAAAAAAATTGTCCTTAAGATAGATTGCCTAAGGAGTATCTTGATGGTATTGAATCTTTTATCAATGTGGCTAGTAATCACCTAAATCAAGAAGGGAAAACTCATTTTTCATGTAAAAATTATCTTGACACAAAAAAATTGTCCTTAAGGGAAGTTGAAATTCATTTGTGTACACGTGGAACGTCATGGACCTATCAAACTTGGGTATTCCATGTTGAAGAGATACTTAATAATCCACATTCCCATCATACACCCAATGTAGGTGTTGAGTTGGAAACTGATGATGAACAAGGTGACTGCGAGACAATAGAAATGTTAAACAATATGGGTGGTTATTATGGAATGGATTTGATCGAGCAAGAAAATAAAGATGATGAAACTAATCAAACAAACATACATCAAGAGACAACAAGAAGGTTTAATGATTTGTTTAGTGAAGCTGAACAAGAGTTCTATCCTGGTTGTTCGAAATTGTCATCATTAAATTCTCTTGTCAAGTTGATGCATGTTAAAGTGCTTAGTCGTTGGAGCAACAAGTCATTTGATTTGTTACTTCAACATTTGAAGGATTCTCTTCCGGCCGACATTAAATCTCATCTTATTATGAAGCAAAAAGAAAGTTAGGGGATTTAGGGTTGAGATATGACACAATCCATGCTTGTAAATATGATTGTGTGTTATTGTGAAAAGAGAATAAAAAAAGAAGATGATGCCTAGTATGTGGTGAATCAAGCTACAAAATAAATGACGGTAAAGGTAAAAAGATTCCATAAAAGGTATTACGTCGAAGTACACATTGTTTGATATGAGATGGCACAAGGAGAAACGCATCGAAGTTGAAGATGTGTTAATGCATCGACTCCGAAGAGTAGAAGGTGTTTGAGGTATAATTGGTTTGCAGAAAATGCTCGAAATGTAAGATTAGAACTTGCTACAGATGGATTTAATCAATTTAGAAATATGAGTAACTCTTATAGCATGTGGCCTGTAATATTAGTACCTTACAACATGCCCCCTTGGAACTGTATGAAAGAACCATTTTTATGATGTCATTGCTAATTCCTTGTCCAAAGTCACTCGATAAAGAAATTGATGTGTGTTTGTAGCCCTTGATTTATGAGCTAGAACAATTGTGGGATGGAGTGTAAACATATGATGTCACTGTGGCACAGTTTTTCTTTGCATGCTGCCATACTATGGACAATAAATGATTTTCTAGCATATGGTGACTTGTCTGGTTGGAGCACGAAAGGCTATAAAGCATGTCTTGTATGCAACGGAGATGGAACTTCTCAAAGATTCAAAGTAAAATATTCTTTATGGGACATTATCGATATTTATCTAGTGATCATATTTGAAGGAGGAGTAGATTGCATGATGGTAAGCAAGAATTTCGTGATGCACCAAGAATGTTTATTGGAGTTGATATTCTGAGACAGTTGGATGAACTTCAATTTTCAAATTTTGGCAAAAACCCATGTAAGTTAGACAAGAAAAGAAAGCGTGTTTGTGATGACCTTAATTGGAAAAAGAGAAGCATCTTTTTCCAACTTCCATACCTGTCTACGTTGAAAATCAGACACAAGCTTTATGTTATGCATATTGAGAAAAATATTTGTGACAATGTATTAGGAACATTGTTGAATACAGAAAGTAAAACAAAAGATACAGGAAAAGCTCGATTTAATTTAGCTGACATGAAGATAAGAAAAGAATTGCACATTCGACAACAAGGAAACAATTTTGTAAAACCACATGCATGTTACATATTGACAATAGATGAAAGAAGAAAGTTCCATGAGTTTATAAAGTGGGTAAAAAATTTGGACGAATTTGCGTCAAACACATCAAGATGTGTCAATGCAGATGAAGGAAAAATATGGGGACTAAAAAGTCATGTTTTACTATAGAGACTTATTGAAGTTGGAATTCATTCATTCTTGCGTGAGGATGTATGCATAACTTTAGTTGAGCTATCTAAATTTTTCAAAGAATTGTCTTCGAAGAAGGAATCATTTCGATTCTTTGTAAGTTAGAAAGGATCCCCCCAATTTTATTTGATGTCATGGTCCATCTGGAGGTTCATTTACCACATGAAGCAAAAATGTGTCCCCATGTTTATTATAGTTGGATGTATCCAATTGAAGGTATGTTTCAACTTAGTCTACTTATCATAATCTCATCATCATTATTCGATACTCAACATAATTTTTTGGCTAATGTTTCAGGAGTTTACATACCTATAAACAATATGTTAGAAATAAAGCTCGCCCTGAGGGTTCGATTGTAGGCATACACCGTCAATGATTTATTTACTTTTTGTTATTTTTATCTTTGAGGAGTTGAAATAAAATTCACTCGACCTAAGAGGAATGATGATGGTTATGTTGACAACCAATCAAGTGGATCAATTATAGCTTTCACTCAACGCGCCCGCCCAATTGGCGGTGCGAACATGAAAGCAATGTTAAAACGTGAAATGGAAGTTACTCAATGGTATTTGCTCAATAATTGTTAAGAAGTTAAACCTTACATAAAGTAAGTACAATTTCGTATGATGGTGCCTTAGCTTTATATAAATAATTACTTCATGCACGCACATATTAATGTTTTTGCAGAGAACACATGAGGGAATTACAAAGTAGAAGTAGAGTGAACTTAGCTAAAAGGCATAAAAAGCATTTTCCTGAATGGTTTAGAACCCAAGTACGTTAGTAAATATTTTAGAATGACGAAATACTAGTTTACTTATATGGTATAATTAATTTTATTTTTTAATAGATGACATAATTGCGTCACGAAAGATCAATAGAAACGACTGATGATCTATATGCTCTAGCATGTGGTCCAGGTATCCGTATGAAGTCTTTTACTGGTTGCATTGTTAATGGTGTTCGATTTCACTATACAAATCGTGATACATGTCACACAACTCAAAATAGTGGAATAGTTGTTTTTGGAGAACATGATAATGAAGAGATTGAATTTTTTGAGGTATTAAGGGAAGTGATTGAAATGCACTATGTGCTCTCCAGGCGAGTCATATTATTCAGATGTGATTGGTTACTATACAAATGCAAAAAGCAATAAAATAAAACAAGATCTTGGGATCACTTGTATAAATGTAAGACAAAAGTGGTATGAAAATGATTATTTTATCTTCGGATGCCAAGTCAAACAAGTATTTTATGTGAATGAATATAAATCTAGATCAGGTTGGAAATTGGTGCAAGAAGTTCAACACATGCATTTATGAGATGATCCTGAGAGGAAAGAAGATGATACCACAAAAGTCTATGAAACAAGTTTATTAATAATTGATACAGAAGTTGACTTAGAGACAATACAATTATATAGAGATGATATGGAACCATGTAGACTCATTAAATGTAGAAGATAACGATGCAGGCAATAATTTTATTGATGATATGGAAGAATAAGATGAAATCTTAACAAATTGTGACAATGATTCGGAAGATATAATTCAAAGTGATGATGATACATATTTTGAATCATAAAGTGAGTTTGAAATTTAGTTTACGACTAACACTATTATACTTATGTCCAATATTTTATTGTTTATGTTTTCATAAGTGCTACACATTCTTATATTATTGGAAAAAATATGTTTGATGATAATGCAGATTGTTATTTCTCTTGGAGATAATTTTCGTGCTCGTAGAGTGAATCCTGATGCCTCGATTCTCCTACAGAGGAGTCTTCTCCTGATATAGGTATTAGTCATTATATATATAGTTGTTATTTTCCCTAATATATGATGTTTGCTTATGATTTAAACTATATTGGAGTGAGTTCATATTCTAAAAGAAAGGGTTGTGGGCCTACTAGAGGCCTTGATGTTGATTGTTTAGTGAGTCTATTTGGAAGACTACATGTTGAAATAGAACCCCCAAATACAATGCATGTTGGTACTTATGCCTCTCAATTTCGAAATGTGATTAGTACTGTAATACATCAGTTGGAACTACTTCAATATAATGGCTGGAGCAAAGTACTAGACTCTTTTAAGAACACTATAGTAGACAGATTGATGGTAAAGTGTATTATCAATAATTGGGTTTTTAAACATCAATATATTTGTACAGGTAATTTAACTTCTTATTCTTTTTTGTTGGTTCGATTTGATTTTGGGGTGAACAACCTTATGTCCCTTTATATAAAAGAATCTGCTCAAACATATTGTGATTTCAAGAACAAAATGCATGCTCATTACCTCAAATTCGATGATCCTGTGGAGACACGAAGCCATCCTTACGAAGAGATAGATGAAGAAGACTGGCAATGGTTATGTGATCTTTGGGCTACGACAATGGTCTTGGAATCGTTGAGATTTGTGAATTTTGGCGTAACCCAAAGATCACATAACCATTGCCAATCTTCTTCATCTATCACGTCGTAAGGATGGCTTCTGCCTATTCAGGATCATCAAATTTGAGGTAATAACCATGTATTTTGTTCTTGAAGTCACTATATGTTGAAGTAGTAGGTTCTTTTATATAAAGGGACATAAAGTTGTTCACCTCAAAATCAAATCGAACCTATAAAAAAAGAATAAGAAGTTAAATTATATGTATAAATATACTAATCTTTAAAAACCCAATTATTGCTATCATAATACACTTTACCTTCAAACTGTCTACTATAGTGTTCTTAAAAGAGTCTGGTACTTTGCTCAAGCCATTATATTAAAGTGGTGCAAACGGACGTATTACAATAACAATCTCATTTCGAAAGTGAGAGGCATAAGTATCAACATGCATTGTATTTGGGGGTTCTATTTCAACAGGTAGTCTTCCAAATAGACTCATTGAACGATCAACTTCAAGGCCTCTAATACACTCACGGGCCCTTTCTTTTAGAATATGAACTCATTGTAATATAGTTTAAATCATAAGCAAACATATATTAAGGAAAATAAGATCTATATATTAAGGAAAATAAGATCTATATATATAGTGACTATACCTATATCAGGAGAAGACTCCTTTGTAGAAGAATCAACATCAGAATTCACTCTACGAGCATGAGGATTATCTCTAGGAGACATAAAAATCTGCATTATCAACAAACATATATTTTCCAATAATGTAAGAATGTGCAACACTTCTAAAAACATAAACAATAGAATATTGGTGCAACGCTCCGATCCCCGAGGGTTTAACATACGTGTAATTTCACAATTTTGAAATCCTCAATTCGAAAGAAACCCTATTTGAGAAAGTTCCCAAATTGAAATTCTTAATTTACCCATGTAGAAAAACCTTGACCTTAAATAGTGGAAGCATTAACTTATACATGATTGGAATTTTAATCATTAAATAGCGGAAGCGATAAAGTGTCTTAAATGCATAATTAGTAAAATCTCAAAAAACTTAAAGTCAAAACTTAAAATCCATAATTCATGAAGCATTCACTAATCATAATTCGTAGAAAAAATATAATGTAAAATAAACTACTGAGTTAAACAGAAAATGTTTTCCCAAGTTTTGAAATCAATTCATAAACTGAAAACATAAATTCCTCTAATTCAACTGGTTATGGCAGTCTCTCACTTATGCTGCTCGTCATCACCATTTGCATCATAAACAACTGTGGGGCTGAGTATTTTAAAATACCCAATAAGCAAACTCACATAATAACATGCATCCACGTGTTATAAATGCAATCATGACATAACATAACTGAACTTGACATATATCATAAATAAAAAAAAGTAACGTACTTGATCATGACATGGCTTAACATAGAACGTAGATAACACGTGTCTCGAACAGAATCATATAACAAACATATTCCTATCTTGTCTTGGCATATCTCCTAGTTAACAACCTAATTAGAATTGATCACACATTAACTGAAACATATCATAACGAATTGGGCGACGAAACATATGACACACATTGGGCGACAGAACAGATGGCACTCATAGGTGACGGAAAACGTGAACAGATGGCACCTCATGAGTGACGAAAACATTTACAGATGACATCCAATGTATGACCAAAACATGAACAGATGACACCCTATGTGTGACGAAAGCATGAACAGATGACACCTCATTCATATAACAGAACAAAATGTGAACATTCATGATTTCTTATTAACTGAGGGTCGTGCTTAAGTTCATATCTTGCTTAATTATCACTTAACTGAATTAACTTCATAACTTGCAGAAAAATGTATGATAATAATTAATCATATAATGCATACTAATACATGTAACAGAATCAAACATGATAACAAACTAACGTAAAATCAGTCATACCCAAATATTTATCTCATGATAATCAAATTAATAACTGAACAATAAATAATTACCAAAGTGTTAACGAAATATAATAATTATTGAAAAATGGTTAAACAGATAATAAATACATGATATAATTATAATATCAGAGTCATATCATTATTTAAGTCAATTTACATAAACATATATATGAACATAACATGCTTATAGACAATTAAAGTTTATGAGAATAACACATATTACATTTATCACACGTGCGTCACATTACTATGATGTAAATTCTCTTACACAAAGCATAGACATTTATCACACATGGGTCACGTTACGATTCAAATTCACTTACACATAGCATATACATTTATAACACAGGGGTCACATTACGATGTAAATTTACTTACACAAAGCATATACATTTATCACACATGGGTCATATTACGATGCAAATTCACTTACACAAAGCATATACATTTATCACCAAGGGTAACATTACGATGCAAATTCACTTACTTGAAGCTGAGGAAGAAACTAAATAATTAATTACCTGAAATCCAAAAATATATAATCATTAAATTGTTTTGAAATAATTCAATACCAACACATTTTAAATATCATAAAAAGAAAAAAAGAGATTTAATTAAAATAGTGCAAAACGGTCTGAGCGAGGTCGGAAAACAATATTTGGGTCAGAAATCGATAGATTAAACTTGGCCAAATGATTCACTCCAGGCTGGTTCAGACTAGTCTGGTTCGATTTTATCTGATGGACCGGTCTGGCTAAGATGACCCGATCTGGGTTGGAGCGGTTCAGGACATAACCAACTGCAAAACAAGAAAAATGGAAGGAAAGAACATGGGAGAACGGCGAGAAAACAGGGGGAGGGAGAGAGAAAATGAGAAGGAGAAAGAAATAAATAGGGGAAGAAAAATAATGAGGGATATAGAGAGAAGCAGAAAGAGAGAAAATGATAGACAAAGCAAAGAGGGAGAGACAAGGCAAAAGAGAGAGATAGAGAGAGAGATAGAGAAACAGAGGGAGAGAGAGATGAATCAGAGAAAGGGGAAGAGGAAAGAAAACATGGGAGAGAGAAAAGACAAAGAAAGAAGAAAAGAATAAGCTTACCGGTGATGGAATGGCGACGGCAGCAACAAGGAGCAAGAAGATAGAAGAAGAAGAAAACGCAGAGAATGAGGGAGAACATGGGGGTTTTCGTTGGGGGCAACCAAGGGAGAGAGAAGGAGTAGAATATATATATAATATTAGGTTAAGGTTAGTTTAGGGTGTATGGATATGTACGGTGTGAGTGAGTTAAAGTTTTATAATATAAAATAAAACTCTTTTAAAATTGAAAAATTGAATTTTAAACTAAACCATATATAATTAAAATTGTTTTACCAAAATTACAAATAATCCATTTTTAAAATCAAATTTTAAAATCACTTTATCTTTTAAATCAATTTTATGAAAATACCCATTTACGAAGGGTCGGGATATTACAATTGGACACAAGTATAATAGTATTAGTCATAAACTATATTTCAAACTCACTTTATGATTCAAAATCTGTATCATCATCCATTTGAATTATATCTTCAAAATCATTGTCATAATCTACTAAGTTTCATCTTCTTCCTCCATATCACCAATAAAATTATTGTTTGCATCGTTATCTTCTACATTTAATGAGTCTACATCTACTTCACAAGGTTCCACGTCATCTATATTAATTGTATTGTCTCTAAGTCAACTCCTGGATCAATAGATAACAAACTTATTTAATTGACTTTTATGTTATCTTCTTCCCTCTTGGGAACATTCAATAAATGTCTATGCTGAACATTTTGCACCACTTTCGAGCCTGATCCAGATTTATAGTCATCCACATAAATACTTGTTTCACTTGACATCCGAGGACAAAAGAATCATTTTCATACCACTTTTGACTTACATTTATACAAGTGAACTCATTATCTTGTTTTATTCTATTACTTTTTACATTTGTATCGTACTAATCACATCTGAATAATATGACTCGCGTGGAGAGTTCGTACTACATTTCACATTTCCCTTAATACCCTAAAAAATCCAATCTCTTCATTATCATGTTCTTAAGAAATAACTACTCCACTATTTTGACTTATACTATGGGTATCACAAACTATAGAGTGAAATCAAACACCATTGACAATGCAACTAGTATAAGACTTCACATGGATATCTGGACCACATGCTAGAGCATATAGATCATCAATGACTTCTGCTGAACTTTTGTGACGCAATTGTGCATCTATTAAAAAAATAAAATTACTTATACTAGATAAATAAACTAGTATTTCATCATACTAAAATATTTACTAACGTACTTGGGTTCTAAACCATTCAGGAAAATGCTTTTGATGCATTTTAACTAAGTTCGGTCTACTTCTACTTTGTAATTCTCTCATGTGTTCTCTGCAAAAACATTAATATATGTGTGCATGAAGTAATATTAATATAAACCTGGCACCATCATACGAAAGTATACTTATTTCATGTAAGGTTGAACTTCTTCACAATTATTCAGCACATGCCATTGAGCAACTTCATGTTTTAACATTACTTTCATGTTCATAGCGCCAATTGGGCTGGCACGCTGAGTGAAAGCTATAATTGATCCACTTGATTGGTTGTCAACATAACCATCATCGTTCCTCTCAGCACGTTTGAATTTGGTTTCAACTCAAAGATAAAAAAGAACAAAAAGTCAATAATTCATTTACAGTGTATGCCTCGGCAATCGAACCCTCAAGGCATGCTTTATTTCTATTATATTGTTTATAGGTATGTAAGTTCCTGAAACATAAGCCAAAAAATTATGTTGAGTATCGAATAACGATGTCATAAAGAGTGAATTAGAGGTCACCAAAAGTGAATTAGTGGCCACCAGAAATGAGTTAGAGGCCACCAAGAACAGCTTAGTCGCTACAAATAACAAATTGGATATATTTCTACAATCAATAGGTTATAAATTTCTATATAAGAAATAGAAATATGAATGCAAGTAGAATATTTTGATACTTCAACTTATATTTTGTGACTTAAACTTTAAAAATTATTTTTTGTAATGCTTATTTTGATAGTTATATATAATGTGATTAAACTTTGTTTTGGTATTTAAATATTTTTTATACATGATTTATTTAATTTATTTTGAATATCATTAACTTCTGATGAAATTATTATGTGTAGAAGTCATTTATGGGGAAAGACTTTCAATGGCATTTTTGTCAGATTTTTAGCGACAAACAACAAATTGTCGCTAATTTCAGCAAGTAAAATCAATTTTTTTGTCGATGAAAGATGTATCGTTGCTAAATTTGTTTAACAATAAAAAATGTGTCGTCATTCAACATTTTTAACGATGAAAACCCCATCTTCGCTAAAAATATTTCACGATGATCTTTCTTTGTCGACAAAAGGTGTACTCGATGAAAATACGCTTAAACTATTTAGCGACAATAAAATTATCATCAAGCAAACTATTATCGATGAATATACTGTCAGCGATAAAAAAATTTTAATGACGAGTACGGAAAATCGTCGGTAAAAGATATTGCCGAGGCACTTTTACCGACAAATAATTTGGCGCTTTCATTCTCCCCGCTAATTAGGGAATTTTATATCATATAATTGTTTCCATAGTCGGTAAGTCTTAAATTATTTATTATCTAGCATTAAATCGATAGTCATCTAGCTGAATATAATAAAATAATAATAAAATAATCATTTGATTTAAGAAATAATAATTTTAGTTTTTAACCATGTATAACTTACTTGGTAGTTTTACTAGTTCTAATACGAAATGAAATTTGACAAAAAAAAATACCAAATGAAGCATATTGCTAATATCAAATGACGCATAAATTTTGAAAAGTTCGCTTATTTTCCAAATCATTTTTTTGCAGGTGGAGATGAGGGTTTAATTCGGAGAAATTGCTTGAGAATGATCTTTTTGAGTTAAAAAATGAAATTAAGATCTTGTAGATGCTCGAAATCTACCGTCAGATCGAATTACCACGCATCACCCGATGAACTCAACAATCTGCAAGACAATGAAATGACAAAGGATTATCTCAACAATGGTATGGTGCTCAGCCTAATACACTCCAACACTCAAGTCAATAAGGTGTATTTGAAATTGTATCATCGAGGGTTGAGAGAATGCATACCGTCTTTGTGAGGGATCACCATCTGTTTATACTGAATGAAGAAGAGCATTTGAAGAATATTCTCCTCAGATCAGTTGTTTTTCAATTATTATCTTATCACTTCAAACAATTTTGAGATTATTTCGGATTGTTGGGATAGTGTTTCTGTTACGTTGGAGGGGATGATCCCTCGGACACAATGAGCCCTCGGTCAACCTGGTGACCTCGATCATGATGAGCCCTCGATCATCCTCTTAACCTCGGACATGATGAGTCATCAGTCATCCTGGTGACCTCAAACATGATAAGCCCCTGGTCATCCTGGTGACATCAGACATGATGAGCCCTCGGTCATCTTGGTGACCTTGGGCCATATAAAGTGGGTCTGTCACCTAAGGCCCTTGGGCTGGGGGCATATAGGTCTTCCATTATAAGATAAGTGTTGGGTCTTGCCCTAAATCCTCATCCGAAGTAGTTCGTAGACCATGTGTTTTTTTATCCCCACAATTTGCCTCCACTTCTCAAGTCTAGAGCACAGCGCTAAAGTTGGAAAGTAAGTGTTGGTGGGAGTGATGAGCTTCATCTTAGTTTCCAAGCTAATTGGTGTCACTGGTTGTGAGTATTTTATCCGTTAGGGCGGTAAGTGCACGCCTTTATATTCAAGCGTCTGATGCGCTAAGCTGAATGTTGGACGGAGCTTGAATGCTTTGGATATTGTTACGTCAGATATAGCCAAGTGTACTCTGCTTTGCGGACTGACCGAGCACTCATTGGGCTCAACCTTGGAGGGTCTGTCTAGGTTTCTATCGGGCCTGGCCTTATTGGGCGTGGCTAAGCGCTCAAGTGCTTGGCCTTAAAGGCTTTGTCGAGCGCTCAGCGCGCTCGACCATATGGGCCTTGGTCGAGCGTCTAATACTCAGCCTTGTGGGCCCTGGAATTTTTCCACCCTTTTGAAATACCAATTTTTAAGATTTCCCGCTCATTTTTCCCCCTCTCTTCTCCAAAATTCATCCCCCTTGTCCATAAATACCCTTCAATCCTTCATCTAAAATCACTCATTTCCTTGGTCATTTCTCAATCTCACATCCTCATATCTTGCCTCTTTTCATATATTCATGGTGGTGGAGCTTTCTTATCAACTTTGTCGAGGAATAACCTTGGCCTACAAGTTTCTCTTTTGAGGTTCATCATAGATCATTATGAGTATTGGGTCTATCCATCTGGATCATGCATCAATCCCTAAAACATATGCATATGACAGTTTTTCATAGCTTTGACTAAATTCTTTTATAATGTGACTTTGTTGTTTTAATCTTTTCCACTATGCAGGGTCTCAGTCCTGTTCGCCTGGTCTGATAAGATTACCTCATTTGGCTAAGGCCTTTTCGTCCGAGGGCTTTACGACCTCGGGTACCATAAAATGTTTGTTCTGTCCTTTATTACTTTAAATGATAAGGATGCCCCATTAGCCATGGTCTTGATAGAGATCTTTCATCCGAGGGTTCCATGACCTCAGGTGCCGTGGGATATTTGCTCGATCCTTTTGCTCTATGTAGGGTCTTTCTCCTAATCATCTTTGGTCAGTCATGGTGAGGCTTCCATTCGAGGGTTCCAGCCTAATATACTCCGACGCTCAAGTCAGTAAGGTGTATTTGAAATTATATTATCGAGGGTTGTGCATACGCTTTTGTTAGGGGTCATCATTTATTTATACTGAATGAAAGAGAGCATTTGAAGAATATTCTCATCAGATCAGTTACTTTTCAGTTATTATCTTATCACTCCAAACAAATTTGAGATTATTTCGGGTTGTTGAGTGACCTTGGATATGATAAGCCATCAGCGCGCTCGACCTTGTGTGCCTTGGTCAAGTGTTGAATCCTCGGCCTTGTGGGCCTTGGCCAAGCATTGAGTGCTCAGCCTTGCGAGCCTTGGCCGAGCGCTGAGTGCTCAGCATTGCAGGTCTTGGCATACTGTGGGAACCCTATCTTCAGTCTAACGTTTCATTATCTTGAAGATAGAATTTGAGGTCATGGAACCCTCGGACGAAAGACCTCATCCAAGACCATGGATAGATGAAGCATCCATATCACTTAAGATGATTTGGATAAAGACCATATATAGGGAGCCCGAGATCATGGAACCCTCGTATGGAAGCCCTCACCACGACTGGGTGAGGCCTCATTTTCACCAAAGATTATTAGGAGAAAGGCCCTACATAGGGCAAAAGGATCGCGTAAATGTCCCGCGGCACCAGAGGTCATGGAACCCTCGGATAAAAGACCTCTATCAAGACCATGGCTAATAAGGCATCTTCATATTTTAAAGTAATAAAGGACCGCCCAAACATTTCGTGGCAGCCAAGGTCGTAAAGCCCTCAAACGAAAAGACCTTAGCATTTCAACTCAAGCGAGCGTTGAGCACTTTGTGCTCAGCCTTGTCCATTTTAATTTTCAGGATTTCCCTCCAAATTTTCCCTCTCTTCTTTAAAATTTCATCCCCCTTGTCCAAAATACCATTCGTGTGACCTCGAAATCTATATTTGATGCAAAAAATATGCCAGCATCGACTGTCGAGGGCCCCAAAAAATATACCAGCATCAATCATAGGTATGAGATTACATATTCATCCATGTGACCTCGAAATCAATATTTGATGCGAAAAATATGTCAGCATTGACTGTCAAGGGGTCTGCCACGTGTCACTTGGTGATTCATCCAGGGTTTTACAAAAATCAAGAACGATCGTGAGTGCCCCACCAAATATACTCAGACGATCAATTCAATAGAGTGTTTAAAATAATATTAGCAATATGGAGAATCGCTTACCTTTAAATGAGGATCATCGTATATTTATAATGATTTTCTGTATCATTCAAACGTATCAGTTCAATGTATCAAGATATTTTGGTTAAGGAGAACATTCTCTGATCAAGATATTTTGGTTATCATCTTATCCTCTTTAACAACCATTGAGATTGTCTGATAGATTTGATGTGTGCCTATCCTTTACTCGTATGACTGATTATTATATCTTATCGTGATAGGAAAATGGTATCGGCTATCTCATCATTCGTGTGACCTCGGTAGTGTAAGTATAGATGGGGTTGGGTCCATCAATCTGGTAGTGGAGGGTGCCTCAGTCATCATGGTGACTTCGGTCATAGAGGAGTCCTCAGTTTGGACTTAATGTGGGCCTACCCGAGAAATGAGAGTATTGGGCCTTATTCAGAAATATTATGGAGTGGGATTTAGACCGAGTATTTTTTCTCCCCTACAATCTGCAAGACAATGAAACATCAAAAGAGAATATATATATCGAACTGAAAGATTAGTCCGAAGAACAAACAAAAAATGGTCGCGGGAGAGGGTCAGTGTCATGGATAGGTTGGGACCAAGAGTCATCCCAAAAAGCAACCATCCTCCATTAAAAGTAAGTCTGAATGAGCTAGTTCACCTAGTCCAAGACAAGGACCCACAGATGATCCCAATGAGTGCTCGGTCAGTTTGCTGTTGAAAAGTTGATTTTTGATCAATTTTGAAAAAAAATATCTACGTTCCCACAGACGACGCCCAACTGTTGATGCGAAAAATATGCCAGCATCGATTATCGAGGAAACTGCCATGCGTCACTCGGTGATTCGTCCAGGGGTCTGTAAAAATCAAGAATGATCGTGAAAATAGTAGGTAGGGCTGGTAGGGCACTAGGGTGGTGCCCCACCTAATGCACCCCGACGATCAAGTCAGTAGAATGTTCAGAGAAAAGTAGCAGTATGTAGAATTGCTTACCATTAAATGAGGATCATCATATATTTATAATGATTTTTTGTATCAGTCAAACGTCCAGATTTAGTTATCAGTCAAACGTCCAGGTTTAGTGTATCTTCTTTCTTATTCTAATAAGGAATTGAGATATTCATGAACAATATTCTCTGATAAGGATATTTTGGTTATCATCTTATCCTCTTTAACAACCATTGAGATTATCTGATTGATTTAATGTGTGTATATCCTTTCCTTGTATGACTTATTATTATATCTTATTGTGACGAGAAAATGATATCGACTATCTCGAGTAGCCATGATCCTAGGTATGAGATTGCCTCATCATCCATGTTACCTCGGTAGTATAAGTATATATGTGGTTGTGTCCATCAATCTAGTTGTGAAGGGTGTCTTAGTCATCATGGTGACTTCGGTCATAAATGGGTCCTCGGTTTGGACTTAGTATGGACCCTACCCGAAAAATGGGAGTATTGAGCCTTGTATAGAAATATTATTGAGTGGCCTTTAGCCCGAGTATTTTTCCCCTCTATAGTGTGCCCCCACTTCTTGAGTCTGGAGCATAGCGATAGAGTCGGGAAATATGTTGTGGAGGGAGTCATGAGGTTTTACCCAAGACTCTGTCTTTGCACTTAATCAAGTGCGAAGCATATGTTGGCGTTGAGATCGTCAAACAGTAGAGTTTGTCTCCAAATATCTAAGTATTTGTTGTCGGTTCGTGATGAGGTCTTAGAGCATCTTATGACTGAGACGAGCTTTCTTCATCTTTGTCAATTGACTCGTGCTAAAAATATCATCATCTTGATTAATGTTGTACTTCTTCCATGTAATGATATGCGTGATCATGTTGGGACCTGAAACTCTATGGTTTAGGTTTGTGCAAGTTGCTCTGAGTAATTATCCGGATTGAGTCCCTATGATTTTCATCTGGTAGTCAGGCGACTTGAGTTGGATCGGTGGTCATAACAACAAAACGTGTACATCTTAGTCTAAGCGTATGCTAAGGACTGGTGTTAAGGTTGAATTCCTTTGATTTGGGCAGGCAGTAAGACGTCATTCAGTAGGGATTGCTTCACTATGATGTTGACTTGGCATAGTAACGTTATAGAATCTTTTTAAGGGTATGATTTTTTTCTGAAATCCTACGTTGCATTCTCATGTTAATCCATACTTGACCATGTATCTGATATATTACTTTGGCATCTCATGTCTCATGGCGGATGATAGAGTTATTACATTCAAGTGACGTGCTTCCCGAGGGTTCTTTTTACCATCTAGAGTTACATTTTCAGAAACTAAATCGTGGTTGGGAACCGAAGGTTTTGATTTTTTAGTTGTTGACTCTTTCTCATAACTCAATGTTTTAGTTTATTAGTCTATCCAAGTCACGTGGTGATTCGACTGTCTAAGTCATTCGTTGCTTTATCTGAAATTTATAGTGATTTTGTAGTGTAACTTGACACAACGAGTGTCTTTGAGCTAGCCTTAAAGAAAATCAAGTGGTTTTTCTCTTTGAGAACAAATGACTTTTGAGTATCTATTACGTGATGCCCCCATCATCGTGCCCTGAGTTTGACAATATTCATGAGTTACTGAAGGTCCTTAGTTCATATGCCCCTAGAATATCGACCAAATGTATCTCATCGAGCGGTTGGTTTGTATTTGATCTTGTTGACGTTCTTCATTTGAAATGAATTTCTTGCTCCGCAGAGCTTGTCGTTATATCTCTCTGTGCTTATATGTTTGTGCATGCAATTCATCAATGCTTCCTCTTTTTAACGGTAGGTTTTGGAGCCTTCTTTTCCTTATTATTCAAATTATGTTTGACTCATTCTCGACGGTGAGATCCTTTGAAGTCGTCCTCAGTAGAGTGCCAAGATCCTTTGTGATTTATGAGATTTTGGATAATCTTGATACCATAGTCATCAGTGTGATTTGGGTGTCATTTTCATAATTATGATTTTGGGCACCATAGTTATATAGGTAACTTCGGGTACCTTAATCATCTATATGACATAGAGTAATATAGTGACATAGAGTAATATAGTCATTTGGCGACCGTGACCATTATCGAAGTACTTCATCCCAACATCTCGTGTACTTAGGTGTCACAAAATATTACCGTAGTCTTTTGCCCTAGGTAGGGTTTTTTCCAAATCATCTTATGCGATAAAGATGCCTTGTTAGGTCGTCGCCCTGGATGAGTCTTTCGTTTGAGGGTTCTTTGACCTCAGGTGTCGCAAGATACTTTTGTGGTCCTTTTTCCCTATGTAGGGTCTTTCTCCGGATCATCCTTGGTAATTAGGAGGCCTCGTTAGGTCGTCCCTTAGTTGAGGGATTTCGTTCGATCATCTCGTGTGCTTGGGTGCCACGAGATACTTTTGTGGTCCGTTTGCCCTATGTTAGGTCTTTCACCTAATCATCTTTGGTGAAAATAAGGCTTCCATCTGGTCGTGGAGGGTGCCTTGGTCATCATGGTGACTTCGGTCATGGAGGAGTTCTCGGTTTGAACTTCGGTCACGGAGAAGTCCTCGGTTTAGACTTCGGTCACGGAGGAGTCCTCAATTTAGACTTAATATAGGCCTTACTCAAAAAATGAGAGTATTGGGCCTTATTCGAAAATATTATTGAGTGGGCTTTAGCCTGAGTGTTTTTTCTCCCCTAAAGTTTCATAGTGAGGCTAATGCCACTTGCCCCTGGTCAGAAAAGATTTCTACTCATGGTCACTGACTATTTTTTGAAGTGGGTAGAAGTAGAATCTTTTATAAACATAAAAGAAAAGGAGGTCAAAGGGTTCATCTGGAAGAACATTGTGTGTAGATTTGGGATACCTAAGGCCATAATCGTAGATAACGGGCCTCAGTTTATTGGGAGAATTGTGAAAGAGTTTTGCGAGGAGTTGGGCATTCAGCTTCGAGTTTCAGCACCTAGACACCCGGAGGCGAATGGGCAAGTTGCGGCCTCCAATAAAACAATATTGAGCACGCACAAGAACATGCTCTGTCAAGCTAAGGCAAGATGAGTCGAGGAGCTCTCAGTCGTGTTATGGGCGTAAAGGACCACGAAGAGGGCTCCTACATGAGAGATGCCTTTCTCTATGGTCTATGGAGTTGAGGCCGTGATTCTGGTTGAGGTTGGAATGCCTAATGTAAGGGCACAACTCACTGATGCAGATAACAATGGAGAAGCCATAACCCAGGCACTAGATGCCTTAGAGGAAAAATGGAGTTGACATTGATCAAATTGGAGGCATACGCACGGAAAGCATCCCAAGAGCCTAGAGTGGGTAAACTTGGCTCAAATTGGGAAGGTCCTTACATCATAACTGGAATCATCAAACCAGGGACATACGTTTTCTAGGACCAAGAAGGAAGAACAGTTAGCAAGAGTTGGAACACTACTAGCTTAAGGATTTACAACCAATAAGTGCTTTATTTCAATTTTCTTTAGCAATTTGTTTCAATAAGTTATATTCGTAACAAATATGAATTTTGATAAGCATTATATAGCTTATGTAGCTTATTAAATGATTAGTCTTGTTCTAAGGCAAACACAAAGTAACTAAAGGTCTTGGAACCCTTGGATGGAAATCCATATCAAGGCCATAGGCAGATGAGTCTCCCTATCACTTAAAATTACTAGAAGAGAGACCCTACATTGGGCAAAATTACCGCGTTAATATCTCGCGGCACCCGATGTCATGGAACCCTCGGACGAAATACATCATCCAATACCATGGATAAATGAGGCATCCATATCACTTAAGATGATTTAGATAAAGACCATATATAGGGCGCCCAAGGTCATGGAACCCTCAGATGGAGGCCCTCACCGTGCCTATGCTTTTCACCAAAGATGATTAGGAGAAAGACCTTACATAGGACAAAAAGATCGCGCAAATATCCCTCGGCACGTGAGGTTACGGTATCCTCAGATGAAAGACCTATATCAAGACCTTGGATAATGATGCATCATTATCATTTAAAGTAATAAAGGATTGCGGAAACATTTAATGGCACTCAAGGTCGTAAAGCCCTCGGACAAAAAGACCTTAGCCATATGAGGCAGTCTTATCAGATCGGGCGAACTGGAGTGAGACCCTGCATTGTTGAAAATACTAAAACAACAAAGTCACAAGATAAAAGACTTCAATCAAAGCTATGAAAAGTTGTCATAAGCATATGTTTTTAGGGAATGATGCAGGATCCAGATGGATAGACCCAATACTCATAATGATATACGAGGAACTTCAAAGGAGAAACTTGTAGGCCAAGGGAATTCCTTAACAAAGTTGATAAGCAAGCTCCGCTACCATGAAATATGAAAGAGGTAAGATACGAGGATGAGAGATTGAGAAATGAATGAGTGAGTTTGGATGAAGGATTGAATGGTATTTATGGACAAGGGGGAAGAAATTTCGGAGAAGAGAGAGGGAAAAATTGGAGGGAAATCTCAAAAATTGGTATTTCAAAAGGGTGGGAAAATTGAAATTTTCCTAAAAAAAATCCCACTTACTCTGAAAATTGAAATGAACAAGGCCGAACGGTTAGCGCTCAGCCATGGGCCGTAAGGTAGAGCATTCAGCACTCAGTCAGGGCTCGCAAGGTTGAGCGCTCAATGCTCGGCCAAGGCACGCAAGGCTGAGCAAGTTGAGCGCTCACTAAGCCTTTAAAGACGAGCACTTGAGTGCTCGGCCAGGACTAGTAAGGCCATGCCCAATAGGCGACCAGGCAGACCCTCCAAGACTGAGCTCAATGAGTGCTTACTCAGTTCGCAAAGTAGAGTGAACTCAGCCAGACCTGACGTAACAATATCCAAAACATTCAGGCTCCGTCCAACATTTAGCTTAGCGCACCGGACACTTGAATACAAAAGCATGCACTTACCGGCCTAACGGATAAAAGACTCACAACCAGTTACACCAGTTAGCTTGGAAACTAAGGTGAAGTTCCATCACTCCCACCAACACTTACTTCTCAACTCTAGCTTTGTGCTCTAGACTTGAGAAATAGGGGTAAACTGTAGGGATAAAAAAACACATGGTCTATGACCCACTTCGGATGAGGATTTAGGGCAAGGTCCAACACTTATCTTATAATGAAAGGCCCATATGCCCCTAGCCCAAGGGACTTAGGTGACAGACCCACTTTATAAGACCCAAGGTCACCAAGATGACCGAGGGTTCTCCATGTTCGAGGTCACTAGGATGACTGAGGGTTCATCATGTTCGAGGTCACCAGGATGATCGAGGACTCATCATGTTCGAGGATCACCAGGATTATCGAGGGCTCATCAAGTCTGAGGTCACTAGGATGATTGAGGGCTCATCATGACTGAGGTCACTTGGATGACCGAGGGATCCTCCCCTCCGACATAACAGAAACACGTTCTCAACAACCCGAAACAATCTCAAAGTTGTTTGAAGTAGTAAGATAATAGTTGAAAAGTAATTGATCTAAGGAGAGTATTCTTCAAATGCTCTTTTTCATTCAGTATAATTAGGTGGTGACCCCTCACAAAGACGGTATGTATTCTCTGAACCCTCGATAATACAATTTCAAATACACCTTACTGACTTAAGCGTCGGAATGCATGGCTGAGCACCCCACTGGTGTCGAGATAATCTTTCGCCGTTTCATTGTCTTGCAGATTGTTGAGTTCATCGGGTAACACGTGGCAATTTGATCTGATGGTAGATTTCAAGCATCTATAGTTTGGAGCCGTCTGTGGGAAAATTATGTCAGAGTGTCTAACCCCAATTTATGCGAAATCACAGATGGATCAATTCCAGGCATGTCTTATATATTCCAAGCAAAATTCTACCAATTTTCTTTGAGGAAAGTGGCAAGCCCACTTTTTATCAGATCTCTGAGGTCCTCCACCATTTCTTCAATGAGTGGTGCATCCGAGGTTTGAACCTGTCCCTTTAGTTGCTATTGCTCTGACTTGAAGCTAGTAATGTAATAGCTCCTAGACACTGCTTGTTCTACGCATATTTCCATTATTCACTCTAGGGACGTGAATTTTAACTTCAAATGGAAGGATGAGCGCATTTCCTTCAGTGCGTGCATCCACAGTCTTCCTACAATTACGTTGTAGGTTGATTCTTCATCTACTACTAGGAACTCCGTCATCAAAATGATGAGTTTTGCTTTCACTGGCAGAAAAACACTCCCAATTGCTCTGGTAACTGAACAGTTGAAGTCAACGAGTTCTAGGTCGCATATGATCATCTGAGACTCATCTATTCCCATATGCTTTAGGGTTGAGAGAAAGACTATATCAGTTGAGATCCCTAGATCCACCAGTATCCGATTGACTAAATAATTCGCCACGTCCAAGGAGATCACCAGTGCGTTATCGTGGAGGTAATGCACTTCGACCATATCCGCAACAATAAACTCAATATTCCTGTTACGCTTATCATTTTTTGCTAATGAGAATACCAGCAGATGGGCAGCTCTCAGGTGCCCCTTCCTCACCGAGGTACTCACTCCTCCACTTTACTTTCCTCCATGGATCACGTGTACGACCTGTCTTTCAGGATTTTTTTCCTGAGGTTTATCCTCAGCCTCTCCCATCGGCCTCTTGCTAGCCTGCTCCAAGAGATATTCTTTCAGAAATCCTAGCTCGATCAGATATGTGATATCCCTTTTAAGCTTCCAGAAATCATCTGTCGTATGCCCATAGTCCCTATGGAAATCACAGTATTGATTATGATTCTTCCTTCTTCCCATCTTTATTGTCAATGTTAGAGGTTAAGAGAGGAGGTCCTTGCCTTGGACTAGGTGAACTATCTCCTGCAAACTTACTTTCAATGGAGGAAGGTTGATTTGTGGGATGACTCTTGGTCCTAACCTATCCGTGCACTAACCCTCTCCCGTGATGATTTTCTGTTCGTTATTTGCTCTGACCTTTCAGTTCGATCTCTATCTTCTCTTTTGATGTGAGGGGGCTCTCCCGTGTACTCCTTTTGCCTCTATTATTTGCCATCTCTTCATCCAATATGACAAATTTGTTGGGCTTACTAAGAAATTATGATAAGGTTTTGGGTCTTTTTCGATGTAAATATTTGAACACGTCTGTGCCTTCCACTAGACCATTTCTAAACACGACCGCGCCCACAACCTCATCGCATCTAATAATACCAATCACCTCGCTGTTGAACCTCTGGATGTATTCCCTCAGGGGCTCATCCTTCTTCTGGACTACGGTAAAAAGGTCATGTGCTTCTTTAATCATTCTTTTGCTACTCTCAAGCTTCTCTATGAAGAGTGTCGCCAAGTGAGAGAAAAAGTGTGTGGAACAGGGTTCTAGGCTCCTAAACCATGTGGCGGCGGCCCATTTCATACTTTGAGGCAAATTGTAGGCATAACATAACAGGATCAATCAGTTTTAAAATTAAAAAAAATATTTGAACCACGAACGTTTCGTGGACATAATATCAAAACTTTTTTTATTTAACTTATTTAATCATACTAAAAAATTTAAAACCAATTTTAGTTTGATCATGCATATACGATATGAAAATGAATAGATTGAGGGGAAACAATTTTTCACTTTTACTATGTATCGAAGAATTTGTGAATGGGTGGAACTCTCTCGAGCGTTCTTCGTGTTCTTCAAGCTGTAAGATCAAAATTATGAACTTGATCTTTCACGAACGATATCTGAATTAGTCCACCAACAACTAACCGTTAATTTCATAAATATATCTCAGAAGAATTTTACGTAGGAATTTAAGTGTGGACTCTCAAAATGATTGAAGATGAAAAGTCAAATCTTCTCTTCTTCAGATTAATTTTCAGCGATAATAGTAGTGAAAGGAGAAAACATTTTTCTCTCTTTGTGTTGATAACAACAACTATATCTAATATTTATTATCTATTTGCAATCAAATTGCTATTAGATATTTATCAAAAGGTAATTTTGGGTATTTACAATATATTCATATATTATAACATTTCTTAAAATTCCCTTAATTATCTATTATTGCCAAAAATTAAATGATCTCCTAGAGTTTTAGTTATATCGAAATTTATCGATCCAATTGATAAATATAATTGATCATTATCAATTAATTAATTAATTTTATTTAACTAATTTCTAATAATTAGAAAATAATAAATAATTAATTCAATACAACAATTACACTTAACTAACTTAAGTGACATTACCTTTCACATATAGGTGTAGGAAATATGTTTTGGCACCCAAACACATTTTGGTCCAACTTAGTTCATTTTTCTATTCATATTCTTTGAGCTATTTCTGAGACCGAATGGGTCCATGTGAACAAAGCTTAAGATTCAAATATCTCGCAAATTTATCTCCATAAATTCCTGACCTATTTAATCATGACATCGTACGACTCTACTATAGGTTCAATACCGAAACAACTCTCGATTCATGAACGCTACATTTTATGTTAGTGTAAATAAACTCTATTTATTTTCACGGTCCACAGAATATTTTAACATAATACACATCGTGAATATCAGTAACAAGAGATGAATGTAAAATTACCGTTTTACCCATTTTGTTTTTATTTCCTTAACTCCTTTATTGACTGTGAATAAGAAAGACATTATAGTGAATTGTCTCATACAATTCACATGTCTCAATCAATGACTCATTTCATCGAATACTTGGCCAAGTTAATTTATTCACACACTCATCAATGAAGCATAAGGTGATATTGTTGTTTTCGTAATCCAACCATAAATTTTCATATCTGTGAATCACAAAACTCCTACTTAATTAAATTACAATCCCAATAGCCAATGTATTGCTCGCCAATTCGAACTCACTCATTCGACATATCACAGATTACAACTAACCAAGTCAAGTTACGTATTCACCTCATGATTAATGTAATTATGAAAATACTCTTAAGGTGTAATAATTAGATTTAGAGCTAGAAAAATGGTTTTAGGCTCTAAACTAATTTGTTACCGGTCTATTCAACATGTTCATAACGTGTCTAGGTTAACCATATGAGTCTCCACTCTTATGCCCAAGATTGACATCCAACGGTTTAACTAATAGTCATAAACCAATTCGATTGCCCAGTCGATCCTAAGACTGTGAAATCATTCTGAACTATTTTAGAAGAGTTCATCTAGAGACGCTTCTGTCTTCACTTTTTTTCGTTGATAATAATTTCAAGACTTGAGTAATTTATAAACACGCTTTAATTTAAAAATAACTTTCAATTAATTCATTAAAAATTCATTAATAAAAATATCTAAGAAATAACTAAATACAAATAAATAGTTGTTACACGCTACTTTATGGACATATTCCAACATAACATTCCCTCTAGCTTGCCCTCTAAAATCCATGCACCCGACATTACTTGCTTATAAAGTAAAATATGATCAGTAAGATCAGAAGTACCATCATACATTTCAAATTTCAGAGTGGTGAACCTCTTTGGTGGTGTCATCGATGTGGTTTCCACCATGAAAGGCGAGTGCGTCAGACCTCGTACTACCGCGGTTGAGGCTCTACTATTTCCTTTGTCCTTTGTGTCCAAGTGAGTGACTCTCAAATGCAAATCTTTGATTTGCTCAGCAATCTCATACGCATCCTGATCGCATCCGTGCTCTTCCCCCCGATACGTTAACCTTCGGCTTTTAGCTTTGTCATGAACCCTTTTGATCTAACATGAGTGGTGATGGGAATGACGCAAGTGATGACGTGAGCAATGAGAGTCTTCCCTGACCTCACCACGTGGCTCCCCTCCTTCAGGTATGTAAGGTGCATTTCAACTCTAATCCCCTCCTTCTTGAGCCTAGCGATCTAGTGCTGGGCTAGGGCTACGCCTTTCTTCACTCTCACATCCGCGTATAACCCAATGACGTAGAATGCGTTCTCTTCTTCTCCGAATCCTCTCTTCATCTCTACCTCCCTTCTTGCGGTCAACGATTTCCTTGGTGAGGCGTTCCACCTTCTCCAACAAAGAGAATGCTGGTTGGATTAGTGCCATTATGTAGTTGCGAACCCGCCGAGCTATGTGAATCTGGCTCTGCTCCCTCGCTGCTTATGTCGGGGTTCTGGCGATATTACTGACTGATGCGTCCTCAAGGTGGTCGTCTTGTCCCGAATTCACTCTTGTGTTCAACATTGCGATAGCAAATTCGATTTTTATCTTTTTTAAGCTTCAAGGAAGATCTTCGACTTGTCGAATCCCCATAGATGTCGTCAAACTGTAGATGCTCGAAATTTACCGTCAGATCGAATTGCCACGCGTCACCCGATGGACTCAACAATCTGCAAGACAATGAAACGAAGAATGATTATCTCGACACCGGTGTGGTGCCCAGCCTAATACACTCTGATGCTCAAGTCAGTGTGGTGTATTTGAAATTTTATTATCGAGGGTTGAGAGAATGCATACCGTTTTTGTAAGAGGTCACCATCTATTTATACTGAATGAAGGAGAGCATTTGAAGAATATTCTCATCAGATCAATTGTTTTTTAGTTATTATCTTATCACTTCAAACAACTTTGAGATTATTTCGGGTTATTGAGATCGTGTTTTTGTTACGTTGGAGGGGATGATCCCTCGGACATGATGAGCCATCGGTCATCATGGTGACCTCGAATATGATGAGGCTTCGGTCATCCTGGTGACCTCAGACATGATGAGCACTCGGTCATCCTAGTGACCTTGGACATAATGAGCCCTCGATCATCTTGGTGACCTTGGGCCCTATAAAGTGGGTTCATCGCCTAAGGCCCTTGGGCTGGGGGCTTATGGGTCTTCTATTATAAGATAAGTGTTGGGCCTTGCCCTATATCCTCATCTGAAGTGGATCGTAGACCATGTGTTTTTTTTATCCCCCAGATCTATTGATTTTTTTGATGAAATTAATCATTTTTAATAGAAAATGAGATTGAAATGCCTCTGCGCTAAATCCTGACTTAACAAAAAAATGCTGTTAGACCCTGTCTAGCTTTCTACTCTTAAAAGTTACACTGGCTTAGTGGCACGAATTTTAACCGAAATTTTTTAAACTGAGATAGAAACTTAATCTTTTCTCAAATAAAAAAATTGAATTATAATCGGTAAAAATCGTATAAGAGTTCTAAAATCGTATTTTTTTTTCCTTTTAGAAGAGGTTCGTTATAAAAATTTCTCTATAATTTGCCTTTTTAATTATAACAACTTTGTTAGACCTTCTTAAATAAGATTTGGCCGACACACTGCCTAAGAATCTCATCTCTCTCTCTCTCTCTCTCTCTCTCTCTCTCTCTCTCTCGCCCGAGCTCCTGTCTTGCAAAACATTAAGGTCTGCTTTTGCTTTTGAACGGTGATCTGCGTTTCCTTTAGGATAAAAAATATGAGAAAATTCGAAGTAATTGGTTTGCGTCTGTTTTCATTTTTCATAGTCTGGAGTTGATTTCACTTTGATGTTCCAATTTCTTCAGTCAATACCCATTCTGTTTCTGTTATACAATATGCTGAGAATTTGCATTCATAATTGAGATTCTGTGCGAAGTGGATCAAAATCTGCTACCTACCTATATTAGTTTACTCTTTAAAAGCAGCAAAATTTGGGGCGGAAGGAAACGGAAGATTGGCCTTTCTTTGGATGATCTTACTGCTTTATAGATGGAGTTTTACTTTTTTCTTTAATTGAACTGTGGATTACAGATTTGGAAAGTGAAATTAGTTGTTTCTTCGCTTTACTTTCATATAATTGTCGTGGGAATTCAGGGGACTTTTAGGTCAATTTATTTATTATCCTTCTTGCAGATGGACCAGTCTTTGTCATCTATGACATTCAAGGGCTCTATAACTGAAGCAATTAGTGAAGCCAAAAGGCAGAAGAAACTCTTCGTCGTTTATGTTTCAGGTAGACTACTGTGTATGGAGATAATATATGGCCTTAAATACTTAAATCGCTAAAACTTTTTTTTAGCTAATCCGAATTTCTGTTGTAATTGTTCTCGTTTCTAGGTATTTATTGACTTTTTTCCTTATTTTCCTATATATTTAGGAACTTATTTTTTCCCTATAAATGATCCAATCCTTTTATTATCACAGCTCTTTAGATGGCGTTCTTAGTCCTGTAGATAAGTTTTTTTGTTCTTTTGAGAATACTTGTAAAGAATGGATCTAATCGTACTTAGAGACCAACTTTTTTGACAGTTGGGATCTCTCTTTTATACAACCCTAGTGGTTTTCTTTTGAAATATATATTTACCTTTTACCAACAAAAAAAGAATCTTATTTTCAAGTGCCAGAGTGTTTATGGTTGTATGTTTTATTTCTATTTGATTTTCAGGTGATGATGCTGATTCAAGTAGTTTGGAACGATCAACATGGAGATACTTAAAGGTACTCTCTCATGATCTCATCAATTATTTTCTCTGATTTGATTCAATTTGCATATATTTGATTTCTTTCCAGTTTTTAACTCATATATGATTATATGATTGGTATATTTCCTCTCCCCTAAACCTAGCTCCACTTTCTTATTTGTCGTATTCTTTGTTAGGTGACTGAATCAGTGTCAAAATACTGCATTCTATTGCACATTCCTGCTGGAAGCGCTGATGCTACTCAGTTTTCTGCCATATGTATCCTAGTTTTGAAGCCATAATTTGAACTCTTATCAAATTTTTACAAGTTTACCACAGTTAGATTCACTTCTTGGCATTGTGTAATAGGAAGTTTTGTGCTTGGCATCTCATGTTCTTTAAGTAGTTGAATTTCTCCTTGATTTGACCTGATACAGATCCACAGAAATCTGTTCCATGTATAACAGCGGTTGGCTACAATGGCATGCAACTCTGGCAACATGGTGTGGATGATATGTAGAAATAAAAATCTTTGGCAAGCAATTGAACTAAACATACGCATATCCCAAGAATTGAAGTGTTTTGTTATTTTTTTTAGAGGGATACATCAGTGCTGATGATTTGGCGTCCAGTTTGGAGAAGGCATGGTTGAGTCTTCATATTCAGGTACTGCGAGACCCAATTTTTCTCCTTAAATAAAACATCCATTACAGCTTCTTGGTGGCTGAAAGACTAAAAGGAGTAAAAAAGTTGTTCCTGTCTTTGTTTATATCTTACTCCACCACCAAAACCAATTGGGAATGATTTAAGATATTTATTTAAATGACGACAAAGGCTGGAAATATGTACAGAGGTGTAACAAGATAATGCTTTGAATGTTCTCTTTAACATGTGTCTAAGTTAATGCTACTGAGTAGTATCTTGTTACACCTCTGTACATATTAATAATCTTCCAAGTATACCCCTGTTTGCTGTTCATCAAAGTAAATGCAGATTATCTGACTTGTCAACTCCAATTCAAGAGACGGAACAATTGGGCACATCTGTAGATTAATTTGATTTTTTTACCCCGTCTCCTATGCATAGATTGTTAATTTGTCATTTTGTTATATTCAGATATTTTAGCATGTGCACTATTTAGACTCACATTCTATTTATCTTTAATTTAGTGATGAAATTTGATTGCCATGCTTGCTTTATTGTTTGGTCACTTGCATCAAAGTGTATTGGTTATATCTGCATCTGCTGACTAATTGCAGGAAACTACAGCAACCGTCTTGACTGCAGCACTTGCTTCAAAAAAATCAGAAGCTGTCTCTAATTCTACATCAGGGACTTCCACTTCTATATCTTCTGATTTAGGAACCTCCTCAAGTACAATTGTCTTTCCTACAGATCATCCCTCTCAAACCCAAGAGACTAAGTCGGAGGTAACCCCTGAGGAAGTAAAGGAGGACACATGCCCTGAACAAGCAGCCGAGGTACTGTCTGCATTATGGCATATAAGATTGTTGCTTTTGTCCATGATATAGTCGTTCTTTTCTTTCTGTTGATTTGACAGCAGAATAATATGGTTGATGAGAGGTCTGAAACATTCATCTCGAAGAAATCAAAGAATGTTAGCAGTGAAGGATCCTCTGCTTCCACAGAAGCAACTAAAGATTTGCTTCTTCCCCTTGTGGTAGATCTGGACAACTCGAGAGCTCATCATATTCCAGATGAAGTTGCAGATGGCTGTTCCGTGTCACAGAAGCTTACTGGTTCGTGTGAATCAGGAGGTTCACAATTGAATGTCGCTGAATCAAATGGTGCACAAGATGAAAGGGCCAAAGGTGTAGAAGAAAAGAAGGACGTTGCATGTGATAAAAGTACGAGAGTCAATACATCAGATGATGTTAATCTAAACATTCGGTTACTGAATGGTGTTAGCCTTCAGGAGAAGTTTTCAATGTCAAGCACCTTGAGAATGGTCAAAGACTACGTGGATAAAAACCAAGCAAGTGGCTCTGGCTCTTATGATTTAGCCATTCCTTATCCTCGCAAGGTTTTCACTGATAATGGTACTGGTTTTCGAATTCCATTTACTTTGATGGTGTACACAACCTCTGTTATTATCACACAAGTTCTTTATGAAATGAGATATGGATTTCAATCCACTTAAATATTGTCGTCCAGTTAAAATTCAGTTTAATCCAATTCAAATAATTCTTTGAAGTTTTGGACAGAACTAATAGATTTGTGGATTGTCATGATCACGATGCACATGATTGCAGGACGCTATCTAGTATATTTTTATACACTAATTACTTATATTCATATGTACTATATAGCATGCCTTTTTTTTATTTTGAGTAGTAACTGTTTTTATACACTGTAAAGTCTGAAGCTATTTTGGGTATATGTTCCCCTACTTTCTCAGACTTTAGTTGATTGTAAATATATTTATTTTGCTTTCCCCTATTCTCATAAGAGCATAAGCCTTATGATTGTGTGATTCTGTCATATGAAACGATGTGTTTTGTAACTTTAACTTAATCATTTTTCGCATTTCAACTTCCAATTTTTATTCCATATAGATGATTTCTGCTTTGTTTTTATCATGTCAGAAAGTTTGAGTAATTAATGTGCTTGTGGATTGTACTTACACTTGATTTGATACTTATAGCATGAGAAGAGACACTATGAAACATAACCTATTGATAATTTTTTTTTTGAATCCAAAATTTGCTGCAGATTTGAGCAAATCATTATCTGAGTTGGGCCTATTCAATAGACAAGCAATGATTGTGGTTCCACATCAGAGACTAAGAAGTGATAATAGAGAAGGATCTTTGCCCTTTGATAGAAGAAAGACTACCACAACTGGTGACTCTTCAGATGAAAATAGGGAGGGATATTTTGCATACGTTAGAAGGATCTTATCTTACGCAAATCCTTTCTCCTATTTTGGAGGTGGGGATAGTTCATCCAATCCCAGGCAAGAATCTCAAAGTGACACTGGTTAGTTTTTATACCCCTTACTGCTTCCAATTTCATTCTAGTGTCCGAAGAAGTTGGTATTTTCGAACAAGAGTAATGATTCTAGTAGAAAACACCCTCTGCTCTGAGTAAAATTAATGTTGATAAGAACAGTATGAGTTGGCTTTCTTTGAGTTCCCTGCCTCGGAACTAGCAAAAACATAATATATTCTCTATGGCTTACATGGTTAATATGTTTGGTGTTTTTCTGCTCACCGCTGTAGTTGACTCGGTGATAATGTTTTTATGCTCATACCGCTAGTCTCACTTTCAAGTAATGTTTAATTCTCAGTTCTATTTAGTAGCATAACTCTTAAAGCATACTACACAGTTAAAGAAAATGCAAAGACAAATGCTTGGTAAAGGTGAATGACTATTTGGTTTCATAACTCTTAAAGCATTCCGGGTTTGCTGTTTTAGGTCCAAACACAGCCCGTCAAGGAAACTTTCTGGAAGCTGACAGGCCTTATTCCCATTATCAACCCAACCAAGGCGGTCCTGTGTCTGGAAGAAATGATGGCAAGAGTAAGCAGCCAACAACGTCCCAAATTGGAAGCAATATTCACACACTGAAACATGATGAAGATGATCCACGGTTCAACGATGGAAATTCCTTCTGGAACGGAAATTCTACGCAGTATGGAGGTAACGGTGATGGTCAATAAGGTGTGCTCTTTGAGCAAGGTTTCAAGTCTTTCAAGCTTTGCTAACTCCTATACACAACATCACAACATACTGAAAGTGTAGACTGATAAATTTGATTTAGCTTTATGGGGAGATCATCTCTTGGGTTGCCTCCTAATTTGGTTTACTTTCTTTAGGAATTGAAAGAACAATTATATTGATTATGTTAATGTTCTATAGTCAGTTGAAAGCATGAATTCTATTTACTGTGTAAAGTCGTAAATCAAGCGCCAAGTTGGGTCATTATCTGCTTGGAATCAATATTTGAATCTCCATAATTTCATTTTTGTTTGTTTTAGTAAAAATAAAATATTAAAAGCAAGTATATAGAGAATATGAAAAGATTGTAAGGAATTGGTTGTTGGATCAGGATCCAGAGGGGTCTTCAGTTTCTGATGTTAAGGAGGAGAACTGACCGGAAGGTCAGAGGGTTTCATATAGGAGGGTGAAGCCAGAGAAGTGGGATTGAGAGGAACACTTGGAGGCTTCGAAGAAGGAGGAGCAGGTTGCTTTGGGAGAGATAATGGTTTTGGTCGATGTTGTCTGAAAAGATTATTATAATCTAAGGCTTTGGGATAAGACATGGGAGAGGAAAGATACTTAGGAACTTAGCTACTCATGGGATAGGAAGGACATGAATCATAGAGAGTTTGAGATTTCTCCTTTGCCATATCTACCTCTATCTTGTTGAGATCTTGTTGAAACTGGGAGAGTTCTTGCTCCTTTTTTTGGAACTCGGAGCCCATGTATCCTTTTTAGAAGATAACACTTCTCGAAGCTGCTGAATTTGATCTGATATCTGCCCTACTTGAATGGATAGGGTGTTTGACTGAAGTTTTAGTCGATCTAATTTGGAATCAAGCTTCGTGAGAGTCCGATTTTGGCACATAGTATTTTCGAATTACCAATTAAGCATTTCTTCAGCCGCAGGGAAAGACCTAGGTTCTCCTGTAGGAATGACCTCAGTAGGGATGGAGAATTGTCTGGTAGGACTTTTGTAGCTGGATTGGTTCGTCTGGTCAAAAGGTGAAAAATCCTGATCATAGGATTCCATCATGACAAGGCAGGGAATAGGACGTGGGACAGATTGGACTGTAAGAATCGGATTTGGATGCTGGTTTGGAAGAAGGTCTGTATGGCTAGTTTCTTTGAGCAGCTCATATAAAGAAAGTTGCTGAGAAGGAACTGAGGGCTGTGGGCGGACCCAGTGGGTTGAAGTGCAAGAAGAACCGTGATCATTATTGTCGGATTCCTCTAATAAGGGCAAGTGTAGAGTATACTTGAATCTCGGCAGACAGAAGTAAACTATTACAAGATCAGGGTTGCAAGGAAGAAGAATGAGAAATTAGAAAGCCATGAGAGAAAAACACTTGTTCTTTTTAATGCTGAAAACTTATGCCTTACAAAGAAATTGAAGCCTTCCTTATATAGAGCTGGAGGGGGAAGACAAACAAATAAGCTAAATTAACCAAATAGGAAACTACAGACCTAAAAAGCCAACTTTTACAAAGCAACGATAATTATTACAAAAAGACAGGAAGCTACAATCCATTTTTTAAGTATTACAACAAGAGACAACCAAAAGACAAAGGCGAGTGGGAGACAGATGTGGTAGCACTACCAATTGCCTTTGGAGATGGGCTCATGATCGGATCCAAGGTTGGCATATTCTTCATCATATGGTGGGTCCTGGAAATATGCGGAGCTGAACTCATCAAGGTCTTGGTTGGCATCTGTAGGAGGTGATGTCAAGGAAACTGGCTCCGGGGGTGGAACAGGAAGCTGGCCAAGATCTAGGGAAAGACAGTCAAGGTGGAATTGGGTGTCCAGCTGGTAGGGATCTTGAGACTAAAAAGGATATGGGTCCTGAGGGTGAGGAGAAGACAAACCACTGAAGATGAATGAGCGTTGGAACTCATGTAAAGCAGAGGAGGAAGCTCCAGATGAGAGTTGAGTACTAGAAGGGAATGATCCAAGAGGAAAACTATTATAGACATTATCTGCGGTGGATTCATTAAGTCTTGTTAAGGTCTGACCTAGTTGGTCCATGAGCTGACTTTCATATTTGGGCCAAGCAGCAAAGGATGCCAGAAATTAACATGGTTGCGCATATACAGAATTCCATCGATAGAGTGATCTTATTCTCGGTGGAGGGTGTAGAAACAGAAAAAGGTTTCTCTCTGTTTGTGGGGAGTTGTCCATAAATTGTGCTCAGTGAGAATTCTGTTGAGCTGGCTTCTCCAGTACGGAAGAGAGGCAAATAGTCGAAGAAGTGTTACAAGGTGCGTGTGGGTATTGATAGAATCACAAATATAATGGTATATAGGATATGGAGGGAATCCGATGGCATAGTAATGAAGATCGGAAAGAGCCCAAAGATACCAGAGGAATCCTTCTGGAATAGAACCTTTAATGAGGAGAACTGTGGTATAAGGGATGACCATATCAAAATGGTCTGGATAAGGATGAATGTGAGTTTTTACAAGTAAAAGATGAAGCCAATAAAACAAAGTTTTTGTCGCAAGATTGTTGACAGCAGTAGAACCATCAGGTTTAGGTCCTGGAGGGAAAATGGTAGTAGGCATGCTGAAGGGCATTGTGGGACTTGAGTCATGGTAATGGTAAGAATAACGAGTGTCTGAGGAGAAGATACTATTGTAAGAGATTTGATGTTTTTCTGAGGTCGAGAGAGATAATCAGCAATGGTATTCTCTTGTCCTTTGAGATGATGAACTGTGAATTTATAGCGTCCATCTGAGAATAAGTTCCCAAAAGAGAGGTTTTAAGAGAAAGGGAAATTCTAAATTTTTCAATAAATGAAAGAAAAGAAAATGTGCAAAACCACAACACAAAGGCAAGAAACTTGAGACCAACCGCCGTATAAGAGGCAAACGTGGAGGTAAAATGAAGAACAAGAGTAAGATCAAATGCTATAACTGTGGCATTTTTTGTCAGTTTGCACGTGAATGCACTACGTCTCCTAGTGAACCCAAGAAAGACAAGGTACTTTCTAACGTTACTTCTCATTGTTGTTACGTTTCTAACAATGTGTTACTGAATCTTATCATGTGTGGACTGTAGATTCAGGAGCAACCGACCATGTAGCTAGAGAGAGTGAAGCATTTATAGAGTATCATCGAGTCACAGTGGGAGCAAGATGGATCTATGTAGGAAACAATTCTAGAGTAAAAGTTAAAGGAATTGACACTTGCAAATTTGAGTTGCATGGTGGTCAGACGTTATTCTTGCATGATGTCTTTTATGCTCCTGAGATTAGGCGAAACTTAGTCTTTGTCAATGTTCTCCTAGGATTAGGTTTCAATATCCATTTTCATTCAGGTGGTGCAAACTTCTATTTAGATTATAAGTATTATGGATCTGGTTAGTTTTCGAATGATTTTATTGTTCTAGACACTAAACATAACAATGCAATAAATCTCTAATAAATCTGAAGTATTGGACTGGTTTAAACGATTTATGAATTTGGTGGAGAATCAAATAGGCAAAAGAATAAAAGCATTAAGAACAAACTGAGGCCGTGAATATCTTTCTGATCAATTCAAAGAATTGTATGATGAAAAGGGTATATCTAGACAACTAACTATTCCTGGAACTCCATAGTAAAATGGTGTTGCAGAAAGAAAGAACGCTTTTGGATATGGTAAGGTCTATGATGGCACAAACGAGCTTACCCATTTCATATTGGAGATATACGTTGCTTGCTGCTACATATCTCCTTAACCGTGTACCTTCCACATCAGTAACTTTCACCCCATATGAACTTTGGATGGGTAGGAAACCCGACTTAAGTAATCTGCAACCTTGGGGGTCTGTAGCTTATGTTCATATTTTCTCATAAGCATGGTAAACTTGGACCGAGAGGTAAGAAGTTCATTTTTATAAGATATGTTGAACACTCCAAATGATATGTGTTCATTGGTGAACAAATTGATAGAAGTTTTACTGAATTTGAATCAAGAGATGCCACATTTTTAGAGAATGAATTTCCAAGTAAAAGAGAAGCTAATCAAGATTTGAGTCTATATGAGATAGAAGATTCTGACATTAATGTTACTACGGATTAGACATCTGAAATGAATGAGAACGTGTCTCATCTCCTTAATCTGAGTGGGAGTAACATTTTGACCGATGGTGCAAATTTGTAAGAAGATTATATACGGAGAAATACTCGTAAAAGTATTCCTCGTCAACGTTTTGAAATCGAGGGAGAAGCTTTTATGATTGCTCCACGTGATGAACATGAGCCAAGAACAGTACATGAGGCTCTTTCATTAGCTATAAAAGATCATTGGTTAAAGGCAATAAAAGAAGAAATGGAGTCAATGAGAACATACCATGTCTGAGACTTGGTTAATCTTCCACCAGGGCGTAAAGCTATTGGGAATAAATGGATTGTCAAAATCAAACTTAAGGAAGATGGATCTATAGAAATATATAAGGCATTTGATAGCTAAGGGTTACACTTAACAAGAAGGAATAGACTATGAGAAAATTTTTTCACCTGTTGTTAGGTTTGCTTCCATACGTCTAATTTTAGCTATGGTCGCCCAGATGGATTTGGAATTACACCAGATGAACATAAAAACTGTTTTCCTGAATGGGGAACTAGGTGTAGAACTTTACATGTAACAGCCTGAGGGTTGCAAAAGCCCAGGAGCGCAAAGTATGCAAGCTCCTAAGATTAATATATGGCCTCAAACATCATCTAGACAATAGTATCTTAGGTTTCATAGAGCCATAACTTCTTATGGTTTTATGATGATCGATGAAGACCATTGTGTTTATGTCAAACATATTGAGAGTAATTTTGTAATCTTATCATTGTATGTAGACCATATCCTTTTGCATGGGAACGATAAAACGTTTGCCGTTACCATTAAAGAATGATTGTCTTCTCATTTTGAGATGAAGGACATGAGTGAAGTAACATTTATATTGAATGTGAAGATATATTGAGATCGTTCAAAAAGACTTCTTACTCTATTGCAAGAGTCATGTTAAGAAAATACTTGAACGATCAATATACGAGATTGTAAACTCATCGACACTCCAATAGCAGAGAGTGAAATCCTTAGTCAGGAAATGTGTCCTAAGACTCCAGAGGAAAAGGAGAGCATGGCCAGAGTCCCATATTCTAATGCTATTGGAAGTTTGATGTATGATATGTTGTGTACACGCACTGATATTTGTTGTGTCATTTGTTTAGTCGGCCATTATCAATCGAATCCTCGACAAGCTCATTGGAAAACAGTTAAGTGGATTTTGAGGTACCTTAAAGGTACTACAGATTTATGTTTATGCTATCAAGGAAACGATTTGCATCTGGTGGGTTACTCAGATACTGATTAGGGTGGTGACCCTGACGAATGCAGATCAACGTCTGGATATACTTTCTTGCTAAGCAATGGCGTCATATCTTGGAGTAGCAATAAACAGACATGCATTGCGTTATCAACTATGGAAGCGGAATTTATAGCATGTTCGACTGCAATGCATGCAAGAGGCAATTTGGCTTAGAAGGTTTCTGCAACATTTACAAGTTGTTTCTAATACATCGAAACCAGTGACTTTATTTTGTGATAATCAAGCAGCTATAGCTTATACTAAAGATCCAAAGTATCATGGAAAAACGAAGCATATAGACACTAAGTATAATTTTGTACGAGATATTATAGCACAAAAGGAAATAGTGATACAACATGTCTCTACATATCGAATGATGGTTGATCCTTTGATAAAGCCAATCCATAGAGATATTTTTCTAAGCCATGTCGAATCTCTAGGATTGCACAGATTGTAATATGATGTATAACTTTCAGTATATTTTGTATCAATGTTGATGTTGTTCATTATTTTATTTATATGTAGCACAAAAACACAAATCATATTTGGATAAAAAGGAAATGTATGTCGCGAGGCATAGGCCTACTTACTCATACAGTTGCCTCAGGCGCTTGAAGAGCAAGCTGAGATGAGACATTGTATGCTTAAAATATTTGGAATACGTGAATAAAACATACTTTAATTATGTTGCCGCCTTGACAAGAGGTCAAGATGAGATCCACATATTAATTTATGAATCGACATGATTCCCACGATCATGTAGCATCGATGGTGGACGGGATGCGAGAACTTATTGTAGGCACTATGAGGAACGAGCTAGTAAGATCTCGAGCTAGGCGCGAGAAATATTTTGGTATCTACAACTGAGCTAAGATCCTTATAGTGGTTCAATATAAGTTATAATAGACATACACTCTTTCTATGAAGAGAAAACCACTATAGCATGTTATCATACCGCATGTCTTTTTGCGACTAAATAAGGGAAATGTGAGATAGAATCTCTGCTCTTACATTGTATTAGTCCTTTGAGGTATTTTAAACCCTCATATTTGTGTTCTATGTGACTTTCGACTTATAGTGAAGTGACACATAAATGTTGCTACTTTAGCATGCTATTTATGGTTATGTTAATTCGACCTAATGGAGCATGTCTAGGAAATCAATTTATTTGAAGCTAAGCTATATATGTAGGAAAGGAAGATGGTTTTTTGTCAGCATCTAAAGTGTGTTCACCAGTCGACCAATTATGTCATCTCGTAATGTGAATACACGTTTTAATTAACAAGCATTGCCCTTTGAAGGATTAGAGATGTTTGAACTGATGTAACAAATAAGTCTATGGCATAACGAGACAAGTAGACAGTCTTCAATTTGGGGCTGCTATGTTATCCCTAACAGGTTCATAGCAACTAGCACTTATATGTGCTCGCAGGTCGCACGATCCATTTGCCCGTATGAATTCATTAGTATGTGAATGTTTTAATCGTTTATGATTAAATCTGTTCAATCCCATCATGTGCGAGTGGGAGATGTTGAAAAATTCTGATTCGGGAGCCCATGATGGGTCGACCCGATAGAAGTTAATAAAAAGAATATTTCATTAACTTACTTAATAGAAGAAAATTAATTGAGTTTTTCTAGAGAAAAATATAGAAAATTCGGACCTATTGATTATTAAGGGTGAAAATCATTCCTCAAACATAAAAAACAATATTTCACATACAAAATAAAGGGCTCTTGGGTTGTGGAACAAGTGGGGAGTTCATTTATGTAATTTCCTACAAGATCCGACATGTAATTCGTCATTTCGATCCATTCCGCTGCATAATCAAGTAATTGTACTTGTCTCAATTATTTTCTACAAAATTGCTGAAATGTATTACATAGAAACATAAGTTCTTTTGTTTACCTCCGAATGTAGTTTGCATTACATCTAATGGGCAAGTTTGTTAGTGATGCTGTAAATTTTACCTGAGAATACATTTTTTTTATGTTAGGTTAAGCTTGGATCAAGACAAGTCTTACGCCAGGTTTCGTGGTTGTAACCAAATACTCGCAGAAGAGATAATTTTAATCTCTTTGGTCATTATTTTATTTTTCGAATAGGGGAAGGGGGTGGGTTTCTTGGATAAGGGGAATGGGGGTTTATGTTTGTGTCTTAAATTATGTTATCTCTAATACATAAAATAATGTCGTCTGATATAGAAAAAATGATATAATTTTGTTAAGAAACTAACGTGTACTAGACGGAGTTACATCTAGGATTATAATTGTGAGTTTCAGATAATTCAGAGTTTAAACTGTAACTTTTTAAAGTTTATGTTTTAAAGTGTCTATTATTGATAGTTTAAAAACGTAAAGTGTAAATTTTTCTAAAAAAATATTACGTTCAGAAAGCACGTGCATGAACTAGTCTCGCTACAATCTTATATATATAAAGTTGAGTATTAACATCTTTTATTGCGTCAAGTTTTCATACCCAACTTCGACATGTGTCATAATGAATAATATGTTCAATTCTTTGTAATTAAATGTATCTAACATTTAAGTAATCTTAGATACTCAGATACATGTATTAAAAAATATATTACATTTTTAAATAATAGCTAGGTACCAAAAATTATTTTAATACATGTGTAAACTATTTTACTTTATAACATAGATATGCATGCAGATGGATATATCTATACAATTCATATCACTTTTATTATCATATAATTATATTATTTGTTTACAATTATATTATACTTTATTATCTATACAATTATATTGTACTCTGAAATTCCATCCATCATTTTGACTCCTTCTTCATTTCCTCCATTTTTAGGCTTCACCAATTACCTTCCCGCCATTTTTACACCTTATATAAACAATTTCATAATTTCCTTTCATTTTTAGACCTCAATTCTCAAATTTCTTTATTACCCAACTAGACGCAGCGCTGCATAGCTTTGCCCTCAATTGTCATTCGAGGAGAAAGATGAGTGACATTCCACACAAAGAAGAAAAAAGTTCAACCAGAAACATTCCACATTTCACCAAGCTTTTCTGGAAAAAATATAAGAGAGAGAAGTAATAAAAATGAGAGAGAGAAGTCGAACCTAGAATTTTGAAGAATGTGAGGTGTGATGAAGCATTGCAGGCGAGTTAATGAGAAGAGAAACCTCAAGCGGAGGAACAAAGTATGAAGGTAAAAGAAGCATAACAACAGCAAAATGAAGCAGAAAGACAGAGAGAGAAATCCCTTTAATGGCATTTCTTCAAGAAGAAGCTGGAACTAATTAAAGTCACTTCACTACCTACTTAGTAGTAGTAGTTGTATTGTATGGGAACCAAGTCAGTATAGTCTTTTTAATTGAGACAGATATTGTCTTTTAATTGAGGTAATAAAGAAAATCGAGAATTGAGGTCTAAAAATGGAGAGAAATTATGAAGTTGTTTATAGAAGGTGTAAAAATAGAGGGAAGCTAATTGATGAAGCCCAAAAATGGAGGGAATAAAGAAGAATGAGTCAAAATGATGGATGTAGTTTCAACGGTGTTTAACTAGCCATTGATTTTAACATTTTTATGTAACAGAAATGTGTATTTTATAGTTCTCAAACTACTGAGATATAAAAATATGAAAAAAAATGGGATATTTTTATATTTTAGACAAATTGCAAGAATATGTTTTGCATTTTAACCAATAAAAAATGGTAAGATGAGAAAAGTACATTGACACCTCCTGAGGTTTACCTAAAAAACATATACATCCATTTTAGTTTTGAAAAAGATACAAACCTCCATTCATATTTCATTTTATGGATAAAAAACCTCAAATTCGTTAAATATTTACTTAACGGCGTTTAATTGTTTCTTAATACTAAAAATACCCTCAGTTAACCATTATTAATGGGCGTTGACAAAAAACCATTACTAATGGGTTACGTGTCATTTGAGAAGAACACGTGAAGGAAGAGGGAGGCCCGTGTGAAGGAGGGAGACCCACGACGGAAGTGAAGCACACTCCAAGCACCACCAGCGAAGCACCACCGTGAAGCACCACATCCAGATTTCCAGTTCTGCGATTCACGCAGGCTAGGTTTCCGCGTTTTAGTTTTCTTGTTGAATCTTTTCTTCTCTGGTTTAGCTGGAAGCTTTCTATGTTTCTGTGTTTTTGGCTGCATCCGGAAGTTTCATCGATCTGAGCATCTGCGTTTTTCATCGATCTGAGCACATGTCCCGTTAGTGTTGAAATATGTTCTGATTTGGGAAATTGAGAGGAAGAAAAGGAGATGAAAATTAAAATGATGTAATAAAATTATAGTTTTTGTTCTTCCTTCTTCACCTAATCCCAAGTTTTAGATGATTAACGTGTTTTTGTTTGCTATGTTTGATCTGTTTGAATGGTTTTTGTTCTTCCTTCTTCCCACGATTATAGTTGTTATCAAACACCTTTCCATTTTCTAATTTCCCAACATAATGGCTTTATTTTATCTGTTTCAGAATTTAGGAATGGCTTGATTTCTGTGAACCAATCGAGTTTTAGTGTAATTTCTAAATTTTTAGGCAAATGAGCATCTAGAAGTACAATTTGTTCCTTAGATTTGTTGAGCTTCCATGTTTAATAATGTTAATTTGTCCTCGTATGAATTGACGATTGATTTGTGTTGTCAATTAGCTGCTCTTATTTGATATGTTAGGTAATTGAAGATGTCAAGTTCAAATGTCAATGGATTTACACATGATGGGCTACAATATATTAATAAAATATGTCGGTGCAGAAGAAGAGCTGCTGTCAAGATTTTTGAGTCTCATAAAAAGAAATATATGTTATATTATTGTTGTGAGGACAACATATGTGGGTTTTTTGGATGGTGTAACCCGGTCGATGAAATAAATGATTTTGTCATCGAAGACAAGGACAAGGACAATGATATCTCCGAAGTTAAGGAATTAAAGGAACTTAAGGAAAAGCTTAGACAAATGAGATTTCTATTCCAAGTCTGCATTGTGTTTTTTGTAATTCTAACTGTATGCCTTATTATTTATGTAACGTGATTTTGTTATGTAAACTATGCGAGTTTAATCATATTTTTATTATGTAATTTGAGTTTTACTATGTAACTTATAATGGAGTTTGATGAAGTTTATGGATATTTGAGCTTACACATTCTCAGTTTTCAATCTAGACTCCATCATCGCTTTAGCTCTCTCTTGAGCAATGCTAATACTAGGTGTAGATCTAGTAGCAGCACTTCGTCCTTGTGAGCTACATTCAGATCTAGTGACAACACTTGGCCCTTTTGAACTACCTTCAGATCTAGCGGAAACACTTGGTCCTTGTGAGCTATCTTCAGATCTAGTGACAGCACTTGGTTGTACCCTGATATTCACTAGAGCACGCTGGCAACCCCTTTTATTGTGTCAGAACTGCTTGCAATTAGCACATCTCATTGTGCTTGAACGTTTTCTAACATTACCTCGGTTTGACTTCTTCTATCATCCTATTTTTCTTAGGTCTTTCAAGCAATCGTCTCAAGGGTGGTGGACCCATTTCCTCTATACTAGACGGGGATTCCAAGTCAGGCATTGGATGAATGATGTGAGCATAAGCTTTTGGATAGGTTCCGATGGAATAACACTTGTCAACATAATCTTCAACAGATTCTCGTTTGAATCTTATTAAGGCCATCGTGTGCTTACAAGGTAAACCGACAACTTTCCAAAAATTACACTCACATGATCCTATATTGAGATTTACTACAAACCGAGTGGTACACTCCATGACCTTAAACTCATCCTTACTCGCAGAAAGTGCAAGACAAAACCTCACATCCTGTACAACTTTGTTCAATGTCTTCTTTGTCATTGGAGTCAACTTTACTTCCCCATCCACAACCCTTTTGATAGCATATTTGCATTATGCTCATCATTTTTGCTCGAATTTTATCAAGCAATGTCGAGATTAACATGTTTCTAAATGTTCCCACCCAATGATTAAAAGACTTTATCATGTTGTTGGTTACATAGTCACATTTTCCCCTATGATCGAAAGCATGCCTAGACCATGACTATTTTGGTTTCTCATCTAACTAATCATATGCAACCTCGTTCGCATCCTTTATCTTTCCATAGCTTTATCAAAAGCATTCTTGTTGTATGCTTTCACAGCAGACTAGAAATGCATTTTAAGATACAAACTAGGGAAAGTAGTCTTGAAGTTATGGAGCAAATGCCTTGCACATTGTCGATGATATAAGTTGGAAAAACCTCAGCCACTGCCTCAACCAGTCCTTGTAAAGGTAGTGTATTAGTAAACAAATATATGACATAAATCAACTAAATTTGTAATTAGTAAATACCTTTTCTCTATATGACATAAAGTTCAAGAATTGAGAATGATCGTTGATGCAGTCAAATAATAAACAAAGGAAAAAGACCAACTATTATTAGTTTCACCTTCAACCATTGCAACATCTAAAGGAAATATGCCTCCATTACCATCCATCGCAATTGCAGCCAATAACACACCTCCATAAGGTCCTTTAAGATGACACCCATCAAGCCCAATAGATGGTCTACATCCTTTGTAAGAATCCACTCTTACATGCCTCGAGACAAATAAAAATCCTCTTGAATGTCAGATTGGGATATGACAGGCCACATTCTATCTTAATCATGCTTCTCGGATGCCTTTCTGCCAAAAGTTCTCCATAATCATGAAGTCTCTTATATGATTGGGCATGACTCCTTTCATTCTCCTCCCTAGCTATCCTTCGAGCTCTATATATTTGTTTCATGTGGGACTCAATACCATATTTCTCAAGTAAAACTGCAGCCATGTCACTGATTTTCATTTTAGGATCTACTCTAAGTTGATTGGACAACACCTTCGTAATCCACATAGATGTCGCGTTAATATTCTTCGATACGCGTACATGAGAATGATTCTCATTGTAACTTTTTATCATGAAGGTGGTCCCATCCAGAATAGGTGACGCGTGAATCCTCCAAGTGCAACCATTTCCACTACAGATGCAAGTAACTCTATCCCACTCATTTTTACCCTTATGACATCAAATCCCTCTTGAATCACAAGACTTTGTAATACTTCCCTAAACTCCTTTATGTTCTTCAACATCAATCCTTCTTTTAGAATAACTTTAGCATTTTTCAACAGAAAAATACATACTATTCATCCCTCTCGTACAATCAATAGATAACACTTATTCATGCTCATTAGAATCATACCTAATATCATTTCATTATCAAAATTATAATTTGATAACCCATCATCGGATCGATCATCATTCTCCAAATCATTTTCTTCACACTCACTATCACTATCTAAAGACTTGTCCTCACTAGCACATAACCATTCATCATGAGACTCATTGATTTCATCAGCTCCAACCTTCTCTAAATTACAGATAAACAGTTCAATTACGTTGCTAATGGAGTTCATGTTGAACATTATCATGAGTTCTTTGTCACTGTCGATGTCAACAACCCCCCCAAAGGGCTAGGTAAGCGACAACGTATTAGGATGTTGAAGCTTTCTTTATCCAGTTCAAACACTTTAGATATATCATCTACCAAATCTAAGTAACTGTACTTATATGGATCGATGTTTGATATTAGCCTAACATTAGACTGGTGGTGCATTGAGTAATCAACACTTCTCTCCATTAGAGACCTGCATTGGCAGTGAATGAAATTGAGAAGTGGTGCTTTAATAAAACCACAATTTTATCAGAAAATATAACTGAATTAGAATATAACCGAACAAATATCACAATAATACAAACCCATAGAGCAATTCGTATGACATCAACACCTGACAAAATGGTTCACCACAACCTAGAAATGCATGTTTTTAAATAACAGAGTTGTTCTTCTAAACTTAATTCAGTTGCTCTATAATAGAAAAATTGTTTAGTTAATTCAATTGCTATGTAATAGAGAAGAAATTGTTTAGTTGGACAAACTCTGAAGCATTTCTGAACTTAAAATCTCGTTACACGAACACCCATGAATGGGTAATAACATTTGGGATGATTCGTCTGTTACAATCACATGAAAAAATAGAGTTTCCTAAGAGCCCTCCCCATGGTTTGTTACCGCAAATGAAAAATTAAAACCCAAAACTACATAAACATTATGGCAAAATGCAGGAAGACCCACAAAATCGTTTGGGCAAAACAACTCAGAAAAGCGAATGGAAAATACCTCAACGAATTTTCAGATTTGGTTTTCAAAAAAAAAAAGAAAAAAGAATGGAAAATACCTCGGCCTCTTCCCCTCTCATTTGATTCTCTTCCTTTGATTTCGACTCGAGCGATTGGAATTTTTGGTTGAGTTTTAGGGTTCTTGGGAAGGGAAATCAGAGGGGAGATTAGGGGAGATTGAGTTGTAGGTTTGAGGGGTTTAAGGGGACTTAAGTTAAAAATCGGGTAAAATCAATTCGGGTAAGGGTTTAGTGGTGGGTCGGGTGAAGATTTAAAATTATTTTGATCATTGCACTTAAAAATTAAAAACTAAAGTGGATACTTGTGTTTTTAAGCAAATTTAAAAGGATGTCAGTGTATATTTTTTTTAGTAAGATTGTAGTTTGTGCAGTGGTTACTTTTTCAAGTAGAAAATTGATTATCCTTCCAATTTCTTTTCTGAAAAATTAATAAATTATATATATTAAATTTTAGTTGTAATAAAGGTCTAATCCAAGAAAATTTAAAATCAATAGAATCCATTTTGGGAAATTACATTTCCCCCGAAACTTCACCAACAGAGGCGGCGCTGCTCTTACTTGCAAGAACTCAATCTTACTTTAAACCCTGCTGACGTGCTGAATTGAATATTCGGTAATCTCTCTCTCTCTCTCTCTCTCTCTCTCTCTCTCTCTCTCTCTCTCTCTATGGCGTCCATGGTCGCAAATTCCAAGTTCTCTCACACTACCACCACGTCCACTTCCGCTCACCTATTGACCCCCAAGTTCTCCGCCCCCAAGTTCTCCACCCATCACCGTCACTATCCCCGCTCAATAAGTTTCTTCGACACCCCAAGACAAACATCTTCTTCCTCCTTCTCAGCCCCCAAATCCTACATTTCTTGCTCCCAAGCCCAAACCCCACCTTCCAACCATGACCCCATATCCTCAATTCGTCGCCCACCTTACATTCCCAACCACATCCCTGACCCCTCCTACGTCCGCATCTTCGACACTACTCTCCGCGATGGTGAGCAGTCCCCTGGCGCCTCCCTCACCTCCAAGGAGAAGCTCGACATAGCTCGCCAGCTCGCTAAGCTCGGCGTTGACATTATTGAGGCTGGCTTCCCTGCCTCCTCCAAAGAGGATTTCGAGGCCGTCAAGACTATTGCAAAAGAGGTTGGCAATGCCGTTGATAAGGACGGGTATGTTCCCGTCATTTGTGGCCTCTCCAGGTGCAATGAGAAAGATATACGCACCGCGTGGGAGGCTGTCAAGTATGCAAAGAGACCACGGATTCATACTTTTATTGCTACCAGCCCAATTCATATGGAATATAAGTTGAGGAAGACGAAGGAGCAGGTGATTGAGATTGCACGGAGCATGGTACAGTTCGCGCGCAGTTTGGGTTGTGATGATGTTGAGTTCAGCCCTGAGGATGCGGGAAGGTCTGATCTTGGCTCTGTTATTTGCTAACTGCAGACGTTTTGTGGGTGTCTCTGTTTAGAAAAATTAACTTAGCTTAGAACTCGGTTAATTAAATTAGCTTCAAACTCGGTGCTCCTAGTAGATCTTACAAGGCTAATAAACTAAGAAAATCATCTTTGTTTCGCCTATGAGAACAAACACGTTTAAATTGCCTTCAAGAGCACTTTGCTAATGTTGATGGTTTTACTGTTTCTTAACTTGCCTCTTGAAGGCAAGAGCATTTTTCTATTTAATACCTTGACTGGCCTCTTCTGGGATGTAGATATGAACATGTTCGGGTCATGTTTCTTTCTTTTTCGTTTTATTAAGTTTACTTGTTTTAGTTTCTATAATTTAAATTTTTCTTGTACTATCAGATCTGACAGGGATTTTTTGTATCAAATTTTGGGTGAAGTCATAAAAGCCGGAGCAACGACTCTCAACATACCTGATACCGTGGGTTATACTATGCCAGTTGAATTTGGAAAGTTAATTGCTGATATAAAATCTAATACCCCTGGGATTGAGAATGTTATTATTTCAACACACTGCCAAAATGATCTTGGACTTTCTACTGCCAACACACTATTGGTATGCCATGCCTTCTCTTTGTAACTAACAAATAGTACTAATGACTGAGTTTAGCTCATATCTCATGTCATCTATATTCAGGGTGCATGTGCAGGTGCTAGACAACTTGAAGTTACAATTAATGGTATCGGTGAAAGAGCTGGTAATGCTTCATTAGAGGAGGTTGGTATAATTGTTCTTGAGCAATTTTATGTAGATATTGTGTCAGAAAAAAAATAAATAGAGAAGTTAATGATATGATTACTTTTATATCTGAAGTTGAAGATGTTGTCATATAGTATACGCAGTTTATGTGGTTAAATGTTAACCACTACATGATAAATTTCTGTAACTTTATCTCATGTAATGCATGACCTCGAGCACGCTACAAGCCAAGGAAACATCAGTCATACATTTAATTTATGTACCGATAAAAAATGCATTTAATATCTGTACAAAAATATGTTTGTATGATGTGCAACATAATGGTATCACATCAATGCAACATAGTGGTATTATGATGCTAACCCATGTATAATGATGCTAAAATTTCACCACGGTCTGACTCTATCTAAATCATATATTTATACACTCTTCAAGTCATGGATTTCTAAAATGCTATTAAGGTATGTGATGCATAATCAGCTGTATATTCTTTATCTTACTAGGCACCTGCTAAGATGTCTCTCACTCTCAGACACAGAACCACTTGTAGACATGCAAAAGAATTTCTTTTATTTCATTGATTTTTAATCTTACCTCTCCATGTAGGTTGTAATGGCCTTGAAGTGTCGTGGAGAGCATGTGCTTGAAGGTCTTTATACTGGGATCAACCCAAAACACATCTTTATGACAAGCAAGATGGTATTCTTGTAACCCTGAAACTTCTTTCATAACCTCAATGTAATTAATCTTCTTAGTGGATGTGTATATGGTTGAGCTTCTTGCTGAAGATTGTGATGGCTTCAGGTAGAAGAGTACACCGGGCTGCATGTACAACCACACAAAGCTATTGTTGGAGCTAATGCTTATGCCCATGAAAGTGGAATCCATCAGGTTTTTGTTTATCTTTTGACATTCATGGAGTTGTTGTCCTATTCAGTTGAATATCATAATTGTTCCTCTTCCGGTCAAGCGTGATACATTTTGGGTGGCTAACAAGAAGTCTGCATTAGTTTATAATAGGTTTCCTATTTATTCGTCTAGGCTTGAATTTGTCAAAGTGTCATTATAGCTTGTCTGCTTTCAGACAGATATAGTTGGACCATATGATATCTTTTTAATTTAGAGTTGTTTCTGCTTTTAGATCAGAATATTTTATTCCATTTTGTTATTAATTGTGGTGCTGAAATGAGTACTGTACTACTGCCCAACGAATGTAGATTGGCGATTTCTCTGTTATCATTCGTTCTTGACACATTTTGTTATCATCATTACTAAGAATTGCTTTTGGTTCTATAGGATGGAATGCTTAAACACAAAAATACTTATGAAATTATATCTCCTGAAGATATAGGCTATGAACGGACGAATGATGCTGGTATTGTCCTTGGGAAACTTAGGTATGTTGTATTTTATTGTGCAAAAATCCTTATACTATTAATATTTGTTGATGGGCAAGCTTATCTAGTATGTACATTACATTAAATAAGTCAGAACTATAAATCTTAAACTAGTTACAGTTTAGCAACACCGGAAAATTACTTCACCGTCTAAAAAAACTAAAACTAAAAAGAAAAATTGAAACCCCCCAAAGAATTATATTTCACGGGTCACACGAAAGAGATGAATGTCCCAGTAAATATGCTGACAGTTTCCACTAAATGCTGATATTTTACACTTATATCTTTGATATCATCGACACGTCCTAAGATAATATTAATTTTTTCATCCCTCTTTTCATATTTATATTTTGGAGATACGGACATCCATGGATCTTCCATTGTATATTGTGATATATTTTATCCATGTTCATAATGAATTGAATTGAGAGTGTGTTGACAATCTTTTTTTTTTTCTGTTTGCTATGTTGTTATTTGATGCGCCTTTTCACTTGTCAATTTGTTTTCTCCTCTTTACCCAAACCATGTATGTGTTATTTTGGGGCGTTTTGGTCTCATTTTTCAGTCCCAATTGGATTAAGGAATAAGGATAGAAGAATTTCTACCAGCGATATTCATTTTAAAAATTTTGGTTTGGCTTGATCCATTTTATTGGTGGTTGCTAATACCTCACATTGCCGAAAGTCATGCAATTGAATTTTATGGATTGGGGGAATTTTAGGACCCGTCTTGTTGATGATTTAAAATAAGTTTTCAGGAAAAAAGAGAACAAAGGAAACAATGTTTTCCCGAAACGTTTAAGATCAGAAAATGTTGTTGTTAGTGGTATTCAAGAAGTGGTTTAGAATAAAGTTTCTGAAATGTATAAAAACAGTTCTCAAAATAAGTTAAGCTTGGAATTTACATTCGGTATACTGATCCTGAAATTATGTTGGGTGTTGAAATAGTATTCACAACTCATGAGCATTTTCATGATCTTACAAAGAAAATGAGCATTTTTTTCATGTTAATTACGTCTCTTATATTCTATGCAAATTCATCTTCCACTTGAGGGACTCTAACTTTCTTTTTTTAAAACTTTGGAATATTCTATTCAGTGGACGACATGCTTTGAAAAAGCGACTTGAAGAGGTATACAATGATTTGCAAGTTTGTGCTTCACAGTCGTTAGCTTACTTATTGCTAATATATATCAACTGTTATCCTCTTGTCAATTCAGCTTGGTTATGAGCTCGGCAATGAACAACTTGAGAATGTATTCTGGCGTTTTAAAGCGGTTGCTGAGCAAAAGAAGGTGAACAAGAATCATTTATAATTTTCACTTTCTAGCTATCACCACCTACTTTACTGTGAAAAGACTCTCTTTCTACTTCACTGATTGTATACTTCCAATGAATAATGTAGATGCAAAATAATGGTCGACGTTAAATGCTATGTGCAGATTCCAGTATTGCACTTACAAATATGCACAAACTTGTGCTGTTCTCTTTTCTTATCTTTTTATTATATTTGAATACTGGCTATGTTAGTTGTTGTGGTTTTTGTTTTGCAATATTTATTCTTGATAATCTCTTCCTCATCCCATTGTTTTCTGAATTGTAGAGAGTTACCGATGCTGACCTTAGAGCATTGGTATCAGATGAAGTTTTTCAGCCAGAAGTTGTTTGGAAACTTCATGATCTGCAGGTAATTATTTCAACCTCATTGTGAATTATTAGTTCAAATGATCTTTAAGAACTAGTGATTTTCTTTGGTTTGGATTTAATGAATGATTGACATTGATCTAACACACAGGTCACATGTGGAACTCTTGGTCTTTCTACGTCTACTGTTAAGCTCGTTGATTCAACCGGAAGAGAGCATGTCGCCTGTGCGGTTGGAACAGGCCCTGTAGATTCAGCTTACAAGGCTGTTGATCTCATTGTGAAGGTTGATTTTTCATTACTTCTATATTTTCTTTGATAAAAGTACCAGGACCAATGTCTCTTGCCACATAATAGACTTGGCATAATAGTTCTTATCAACTCTTTAGGTTAGATGGACATGCTTTATTTTGTCCTAGAAATTATACCAATCACCTAAACGAAGGAAGGCAACTGAAGATGTTGTCATCGGTTAAGGCCCATTTGGTATAGTTAATCCTCCCCTAACCCTTCCGGTAATTGAGTTATCTTGTTTGTTTGGAGTAATCCTTAAAGTTGGCGGCAATCTTAATTTGCTGGTAATCCTAATTTACCTTCTAAAGGAGGCAATTAGATTGTTTCCAAAAAAAGGTAAGCAATTCATAATTACCAAAGAAAATCAATCCTGAGGAGGCAATTAAGTTACCTCCCAAGTTTTTTTTTTCAATGAATTACCGCGGAATTAATACATATCCCAAACGTAGCATTCCTGAATTGCCACCAATTCTCTATAGATTATCATGCACAACCAATATATCTGTAACACCCCGACCCCTAGGGTTAAACATGCTTGAAATTTCACAATTCAAAATTTTCAATTCAATTAAAACCCTAATTTGAAAAAATCCCCAAATTGAAAATCCTAATTTTGCCCTAATTTTAACGTTAAATAGCGGAAATATAAAATTATTTTAAGAGAATATTAACTCATTAAACCGAAATAAATGATTCATTAAACTGTAATAAAGTGAAGCACGAAAATCCATAAGACATGAAAGTTAAACATGAATATTCATAATTTTTTGAAATAACTGAAGTCATAATGTTATAATTTAACTTAAAAATCATAATCATGCTTGCTATAGCAGTCCCTCACTCCTGCTGCTCACCATCGCCTTCGACACAATCATCTAGGGGGGTGAGTATTAAAAATACTCAGTAAGTAAATTCACATACTAATAAATTTCACATGACATAAATGTAAACATATAACTCATGCAAATTTATTTCACACGTTCACTGGTCACATAAAATACTTGTAATAACACACCGATTTCATGGTTAACATATAACTTGAACTTGTACGTATACATGCCGATACTTATACTTGCTTGATCATAATTCGACTAGGCATATCTCTCGATTAACAACCTAACCAAAACTAATTCATAACTTGAACTTGATCTTGTAACATGAACGTGAACATGACGGATTGGGTGTTCTGAAACTTGATGTCACTTAGGGTTATCTGAATCTTAAGTACGCTAACATGTACTTGGTGACACCCAACCGTATAACTTGATTACATAACGTGAACAATCTGGTTACTTGATAACCAAGGGCCATGACTAAGTCTACTTCTTGTTTACTTATCACTTTACTTGAATTAATATTCATAAACATTATCACATATACATGGGTAAACATATATCTTGTTCATGAACATAAATGATATAGCTATTATAGGTATAACTCAAAATATAATCATATATAACATGATAAATAATTTCATCGTGATCTGAAACATAAATAAAACACTTGATCATAAGATTGAACATAAAAAAATAATAAAACAATTTTACATTGTATATTTTATACTTATAACATATGAACAGAATTATTATGTAAATCCACTTACCTGGATTCGCTACGAATTAAATTCAGCAACTAATGACCTGAAATCCAAGGATCCCAGATGACAACAAATTCATATAATATCTACAATTATTTAATTAACTAAGCGAGGTTGGGAACAAGTGGAAACCACATCGGGTGTAGATTATCAAGCGGGTTCAAAACGGTTCAACAAGGTTCGGGTGGTCTGAACTGGTTGGGTTCTGTTGTCTTGGGTCGGTTCGGTCTGGTCGGGTTGAACCGATTCGACCCGGTCTGAATGAACTGGTCCGGTTCAAGAGAAGGGGAGGAACAGAAAAGGGAGACAGAAGAGGGAGAGAGAGAGACGCAACAGAGAGGGGAGGAAGACGAATGACGGAGAGAGAGAGAGACCGAGAGAAGCAGAAACAGAGGGGAAGAGGGAGATGAAGGAGAGAGAGACGCAACAGGGGGGAAGACGAAGGAGAGAGAGAGATCGAGAGAAGCAGAAACAGAGGGGAAGAGGGAGACGAAAGAGAGAGAGAGAGAGAGACGCAATAGAGAGGGGGGAGAAAAGATGAAGGAGAGAGAGACCGAGAGAAGCAGAAACAGATGGTAAGAGGGAGACGAAGGAGAGAGAGAGAGACGCAATAGAGGGGGGAAAAGAGGGAGATAAATGGGTCCGGTCAAAGCCAACTGAATCAAAAGACCAAGTTACATTCTGGGTAGAATCGAGAGAGAAGGAAGGAAATCAAGCTTACCGATGATGAAGGCAGCGACGATGACGATGAAGCAACGGTCCAGGAAAATGACGATTGAAGGCTGCCCAAATGAAAGAAAATAGAAGAACAAAAAGGAAAATATGGATGAGTTCAGTGAAAGGGCAAAGAAACCGAGAGAAACAGGGGAGAAATGACGAGAATGAGAGAGAAAATAAAATGCCTTACCAGAATCGATGGACGACGACGAAGCAAGAATAATTGAACAAAACAGAGATGATCAAGAATTTAAACTGCTGGAAATTAGAGAGCAAAATTCAGATTGATGCATCAAAGTATTAATTCAAATCTACGTTGGATAGAGAGAGAAAATAGGAAAGAAAATAGAAAAGAAAGGCAAGAAGGAAAAATTGAATACTTACTTAAATTAGAAAAAAGAAGAAGATGAAGTTGAAAGAATGAGAAATCAATGGAGTTTTCGCCTGAGGGAGAGGGCTGCCAGAGAGATAAAACAAAGAGAGAATGGCAGTTAAAGGGATGGTTTGTGAATTAAAAGAAAATGGGGAAGGAGGGAGTTGTGGGTGGTTACAGGGGAGGGGTTCGTGCAAAAGAGATGGAGAATGTGGTAGATACGCTAGGGTGTATACACAATGGTGTGAGTGAGTGAGAATCGGGAGAGATATTACCGAATGCCATAAAAAAAGTTAGGGTTGACTTTGGGTGTAAATACATATAGTGTGAGTGGGGGTTTTTAAAATTACAAAATTACCCATTAATTCTTTGGGGTATTACAATATCAATAGTGTTTTGTCACCAATTCAATTGCCATAGTTATTCTAGATTTCACATACCAAACAAGCCCTTAAGTGTAATGGTTATGGCCAGTCTTTTCTTTTATTCTAGATTTCATATACCAAACAAGCCCTTAAGTGTAATGGTTATGGCCAGTCTTTTCTTTTATGTGTAAAAGGTACGATTGTATCATGAACAGTAAATAACTCCATAAGGTATCACAATCTATGATCTTGTTACTTGTATCAATAAGTAAAGGCAAGACTTTTATGGAGTTCATTTTGGCGTTGGATTGCAGGAGCCAGTAACCCTTCTTGAGTACTCCATGATTGCAGTGACAGAAGGTATTGATGCCATTGCTACGACCCGTGTTGTAATTCGGGGTGAAAATAGTCATACATCTACCCATGCTTTAACTGGAGAACCGGTTCACAGGACATTTAGGTATGAATATATCTTTTTGAACTTTCTCAAGTTCCTTTTAAGCCTGGATCTGCATTTAATGACCCCACTTCTGATTGACAGTGGAATTGGAGCTGGAATGGACATTGTTGTTTCAAGTGTTAAGGCTTATATTGGTGCACTAAACAAAATGCTTGGTTTTAAGGAGAAGCCCTCAATAACGACGTCTGCAGAAAGAACCGCTGTGTCTGCTTAAAGATCTGTGAGTGCTGATATCATTTCCTAACTTGTCAGCTTTATGTACCATTAAAGTGAAAGTGTTTTAAGGATTGAATTCTAGGGATGATTCTCTTTTCTTAAAACTTGGTAAATTTTGCAGTATCCTTGTGTTTGAAACGGTTAAGTTAATTTTTTGAAGTCTAATTTTCAGTCTCTCAACTCTTTTATCTTTCCCCTATACAGTGAATCATTGTGTAGAGACCAAACTTCAATGCATAAGTTTTCTACTCTTCTAAATTATTTTCCTTGCCCCCCATACCTTCACTTGGTTATCCAAGACCTTAAATAGTATACATTTTCTTTTGGGGTCGAAAATGAGAACTTTCCATCAAAGGTTAAAGAACTACTTGGAAGAGCATTGATTGCGGTTATGGAAGCTTAATACTCGTCTTTGAAACCTACGTTAAGGTAGTCTAATGGTCCATTTCTCTATGATCAAACTTGAATTTAAGTGGAATTCCTCAGTGTTGGGTGGCTGTGCTAGATAGCCTGCAATTTATGAAGATTTGCTGCTTGATTTAATTGCATGCGGACTTGAAAAGATCAGTAATATGAGTTATATTGAATCGAGTAGTGGAGAGATTTAACCCTATGTTATTTATGTTAAATCATGCACCAAACCAGATAATCCTTGAGTGTCTTTGGTAACAGTTTGTACTTCGATCCCAAGGATTTTGTGTGGGCAATATAAATCAATTGATAGGATCATTCTATTCTATGACACTGCAGGTCTACCATACAGGAGATATAAAATAGAAATTGGAGACACTTTTTGCTTTCTCCCTCCACAATTTCTCCCTCTCTCTGATTATGTTATTTTTTGGTTATATTCCACTTATACCCATAAATTTTGAGCGATTGGAAATTTACACTCAAAAACTGTAAAATGAGTAGTGTTACTCCATGAACTTTCAAATAGGCAGAATATGTCTTACTCCGGTAATGAATGATACAATTGTCTTCAATCTCTAAATTTAACCCTGCTTTTCTTTAACAAAACAAGAAATATCTTTCTCATTAAAACATCAAAGAAATACATCAGATGTTTCCTCCTTTCCGTCACAACCATTTTCTCCTTTTCTATCATAGAAACAGCCTTAGAAGGAAAGTTTTCAGTATGTAAATAACAACCACTCTGTCTTATACTAGCTTTAGCTAGAACATCAGAAGCAGAGTTAAGAGTTCTCCTAATCCATATAAGAAACCACCCAATACTCGTTCCACCAAATTCTTTAGCTTCCAACTCCCACATTTGTTTCTCAAACACCGATTCTCAACAGCTAAAAGAATCCAACTCCACAATTATTCTAACCCAACCATTGTTTTTAGCTACCTTTAAACTCTCAAAGAAAAGAGAATATTGGGAGGGGCGGTCACAATGTGGCGACCCTCCTAATGCCTGTCACTTGTCACCTAGACAAATGGGTCCACAAAAGTGGGTCACGATTGTTCATGTGACAGCCATATGGTGCGGCACCCCTCCTTATAATTTCATGCAATCCTTCTTTATAATTTCACGACACCTCTCTTTATAATTTCACCTCCAAGACAACTAAAATCTCTGTCAAGTCACTGTTATTTGCTTCATTGACACAATTTTTTTCAACTGGTAATCATAACTTTCTTCAAAATGAATGGTGCAAGTTCTAAAAAAATTACAACTTTAACTCACTCAATTTATAAAAATAAACAAAAAAATTTATGTAAAACTTGGAATATTGCTTTTATACTCTATAACAAAAGGGAACTTTATGTATATAATAAGATAAGTTAACGTAGTTGTTAATGATCATACCCATACTATAAGATCGTGGGTTCAAGTCATAATATATTCTCTAACTCAGTAGATAAATGTAAATTTGACAAAAAAAATAGAGAGAATAGTTTTGACATATGAACTATGCAAAATAAAAAATTATCAGATGTCATAAATTTGATGCTATAGAGTAAATTCATTTGAAGTTTATTGAGGAAATGAAAATTATGTTGTTTACTCATATGTTGAATTAAATAAGAGAAACTTACATTGATATCTCTCGTAGGTTGTCTAAATTGTACAAACATTCCTCTATATTTAAAAATAACACAAAATTCATTTATACATCACATTCTATAACAAATAAGTCTAATTATTTAACAGAAAATTCAAATGATAGTTAAATGGATGCTAAAATGTCAAAACAAAAACTTGTATTCCTGTTTAAAATCAGGGTTAATACAAAGATACATTAACTGAACAATTCAATCTAGAATCATATCGAATAAGAATGCATTCTACTCATAAACTTTGTTCGAATTTTAATATGATTTTGATTTGAATTACTAAGTTAATATATCTAAACTGGTTTAAAACATAAATGTTTTTGGACATATCTTTGTCTATTTAACTCTTAAAAATTTCCATTAAAGAATTGAAAATATTTATTATATAATATAAAGATATGGAAGATCCGTAAAATTTTTCTATTAAATAAAAGGGCTGACGCCGGTTCCACGGCTGAAACTAAAATCTTCTACTGATGGCAATGAAACCGTTCTTTTGCTCTTTCGCACAATCCGACTCCTAAAGCAATTTTATTTTACCCAAAAAAATATCAATATTTAACTTTTCATAATTATTTAATTTTATTGCTAATATGACTATTGCATGGTTTGTTTATATCAAGAGTGCATTGTCATGTTTATTGCTTAATTCAACTATTATTCATATATAAAAATATGGTTGAAATTACATTTTATCTTCTAAAAGTTTTATAATAAGAATATTTTTTATAACTTACACCTGATTATATAGTCACATTTCACATACCTGAAGCATTAAATTGATGAGTTGTAGCTTAAGAAAAGCACTAGAACAATAGCATTGACTGATCTAATTCGAATTGTGATATTAGCTATCACGGTAGGTAGATAGAAAAAAATTCTATAATTGATGCTATTACTTGTTTTTTTCTAAAAGATGCTATTACTTATATACTATTCAGTTTTTTGTTAAGACAAGAAAAAAAGGAGAGAATCGAACCAAAATATGGGTGATCCAAGTTTCACTTAAAGTCTCAATTAACGGAACAGTGACGCCCAAGAGCCATCAGCGTCAACGTCGTCTGAGTCTTGTCCTTCTATTTTTTCATCATGATGATTATTTTGGGAAGATGAATGATTTCCGTTGAAAAGAACTCATCCTTCTCGTTAAAAAGAATTTTGGTTCAATGTTGTTTCAAATTTTCTAATTTGATGTCATTTTTCACTCTAACTACATTTTGGTATTTTCATAGCAGAAAAGTGAATTTTTTTTTCGTATTTTAAGATTACATACTCATTTCTTATGTGATTGATTCAATAATACCATTCCTACGTAATATTTTACGTACTCATACAAAATAGTCAGAGAGAGATTTGTAATAATATTTTTTTCTATAGAAGACTGGTTATTTGGTGGACGGTCTTTTTCTTTTTGTCAATGTGCATCCATGCATTGAACAATCTCAGTATTGCTTTATGAAATTTTCTACGTGGATATTTCCAATAGATAATAGAGGTGAGATTTTCTTTAACAATTTTACGGAGAGGCAGTTTCAATAAAAATAAATAAATAAAAGGAGATGGGCAAAAAGAAAGCTATAATCTCTTTCCTTAAATTATTATTATTATTGGTAAAATATTTTTTTGAAAATAATTCACTTTACTCTCTCAAATTATGAGTAACAGACAGTTTAAATCCTAACTTTAAAACATTACACTTTGTATTCTAAATTATATAAAAATTACACTTTTAACCTTGAAGCAAACTATGTATATTCCTCGGTTAACTTAACAAAAAGATTTTGTTTTAGTACATTTAAAATGACGTCGTTTCACTTATACCTAGATACCATAACCCACACCCAAACCCCAAGCAAGAATTCAAAGTAATAAGGTAAAGGGTAAAAGGTCAAGCAAGAATTTAAGTCCAAAAAGATCTCCGATAAATTGCCGTGGCCAATTCTCCAGCTGATAAGATGAAGCTCGATAATGGCGGTGTTGCTTTAATCTCTACTCTTTTTTCTTCTTTTACTTCACACGCAATTGGGCATGAAGCAATTGTGATTCTCGTTAACTTGGGACTCGATTTAGATCGAGTCAGTTAAGAATCTAATGCAGCCGATGATGATATCTATTATGGGCATTCCGTGACTACCAATGACATGATGTCACATGTCATATCACGCAGAGTCTTCACGCCAGAAAAAGGAATTGGGGGCCCGATGCCCCGAAGGAAGGAAGAGAACCTAGCCAAGTCGGTCTCCAAAGAGCCCAGGCTGCACCGACCAGAGAAGATGAAGAACAGTAGGAGAGAGGTTCGCTAAAGAGCTCGGCTGACACTGTGCTAGCATTATCATTACCCACTGAAAGTGATACTCTACGTGGCGTCCTCCTATTTGATCTAACACATGTCGGGTCCAATCGTCATAATTTGGTATCAAATGATCCCTCAATCGATCGCCTCATCCACGTTCGGCGTGACCGGGGGCATATCAACATTTAATACATATTCATTTATGTCACCCCGAGGGACAAGGGCATTAAATGTTGCCTCCATCTAGTCAAATCAAGGAAGAACCGCCACATCATCGAGGCTTCTTCGACACACTTACTCTCACCGTATCACAAAAGCTTCTTCTCCATGCTTCTTCTCGTGGGGGCTTTCAGGTATAAATACCCCACCTACTCTAGAAGAAGGTAAGCGATTCTCCCATTAGGAAAGCCCTGCCAAAATTATACCAGGATACTAACTTAAACATCAAATGCCCTTAGGCGAGGAAACTACCCCTAATTCTCCTCGCTCTTTGGGTACTTTGTTTGTGTTTTGTACATTCTCAAACCAAGAGGATTTTCATGTTAAGGGAAGAACGCACATATTCATACTGTTGAGACTTTTGGCATCAATAGTTGGCATCGTCTATGGGAACGACATCAAAATCGTTCCCCTCTCCAAAACACTTAAGACAAAAATGAGTCTGACGTCCTCGTCTCATTCTGCAAGTCCAGGACGAGAGGAGGGATCCACCTTTCTCCTCACCAAGAGAAGAACTTCCTATTAATGTGACAATCACTCAACGAAAAAAGAAAGACTCAGTGGCCTCGCGCTCCTAAGTGGTCAGGAGAATGAGGAAAGGCATGCTAGCCCTCACCAACATCGTGGCGGCCTCTTACCAACAAGGACCCTTTATATCACCCACAAAAATAACCTCCCAGCAATAGAAAGTCTCACTGACGGAGGCGGAGTCATCCTATGATGGCCCTAGATGTGGAGGAATGGACCAAAGGTAGAGACGACTTCCCCACCAAAACCGTCAAAATGATGGAGTTGACTAACATCGTGGAGGGCTCTCGGACGTGGACCGAGATACAAAAGCTTCAGATGCAGATAGAGGAGTTAAGGAATGAGTGAAGACAAATTGCTTGGACCTCTGTCGAGAAGCTCTTAGGGTAAACTGAATCACCTTTCTCTGTAAAGATCCAACAACTTTCTCGCATGTAGTTGACAACTTGTTAACATTTCTTATCGCATAAAACTTTGTAGTTTCACCCCCCTCCCTCCGAGAGCTATGAGGGTCGTCAAAGCTCTCATCTTCACCACCGGGATACAGCAGTCCTTGCACTTGAATCCTGCCTTCGAGTTGGGGCGCCTGAAGCATTTTTTGCACTAAGAGTGCCCCTAACAGCTAAGCTAGCCTATAGGTTAGGGCTTTTAGGGCTGAAAAAAAGGGATGCTGCCCTTCCCGCAAGAATTTTTGTATTTTTGTCTATCCCATATAAAGCCAGCATTCGAGTTCGTATGGCGTGAAAACGAAAAAAAAATGTCAAGGTTGGTTACTCATACTGGGTACCTGGGAAAGATTCCCTCAATCACCCCCTATGACGGGACTAAAGACCAGTTCGAGCACTTGGAAACTTTCAAAGTCTGGATGGACTTACACCACATCGCGAACCCTTGATGTGCAAGTTATTCCACGTGACGCTCAGCGAACCTACCCAGAAATGGATAGGACAACTAAAGTCGAACTCCATTCATTCTTTCACTGAACTTTCAAGGTTATCCGCTGGGCAATTCCTGAGAGGCAGAGAGCGAATGAAGCTAGTTTCTTACTTGATGACAGTAAAGCAGCGGTCAGGAGAGTCGCTGAAGGAGTACATGAATCATTTCAACATGGGATCCTTGCAGGTTGACAATGCCAATGAGGACACGATGGTAGCTGCACTGAGATGTGGGATCATTCACTCTAGGATGAGGTGGTCAATGGCCAAGTACGACCCTGTCTTCCTCACTGAGCTTCAAGCTAGGATTCAAAAATACATGAGCGTCAAAGAGGTAATTCGAGCCAAGAGGGAGTTTTAAAGGCCGAGAGGCTAGAATCCCCAAAATGGAAAAGAACCAAGGGTGGACAAGAGGAGCTACCCTCCCAGACCTCCCGACCTGTTGCCTGCTTCATCTGAGATCTGCCTGCCCCTTCCAAGCCATTGCTAGGGGAAGAACCCTTACGTGGCCAGCCAGTTCACCATCTACACCCCATCACGGCCAAGTAGGAGGAGATCTTTAACGTCATCAGGGAGAAAAGCCTACTGAAATAGTCTCGGGTGGTACAGACACTTGATGAGAAGAAGGATACCATAAAATACTGTAGGTACCATCGTGATTCCAAGCACAACACAAGGGGGTGTTTCGACCTCTGAGAGGAGATCGAAGCCTTAATCCAGAATGGGTACCTTAAGGAGTTCATGGCTAGCCAAAGGAACCGCGAGGATGACAGCCCCCTAGGCAGGTGCGAAGGATTGAGAAGTAGCCCAAGTAAAAAGAAAACCGACCACATAGTCCCGTGTGGGAAATCAAGATCATATTCGAAGGACCCAACACATCGAACTCCAACTGGAAAAGAAAGGTGGCATCTCGGGAGGTAAGACACCCGGTGGTCTTCAACGTCCTACCTCGACAACCCCAAATTAAGGAGGAGGGGATCGAGTTTTTTGAGGAAGAGGCACACCAGATCCACCAGCCGCACACTGATGCATTGGTCATCTCCCATCTGATTGCTAATATCAAGGCTTTGTGGATTCTAATAGATGATGGAAGCTCGACTGAGATCCTGAAGTACTCTGCCTTCCTACAGATAGATTTGACCCCAAACAGCTCTACTCGTTCTCTACTCCCTTGGTAGGATTCGGAGAACATGAGATTGTCCTAGAAGGCATGATGGAGCTCCCAATGACCTTGTGCACAACTCCGTGATTTTCCACCAAGCTTGTCGAGTTTATGGTGGTAAAGTGTAGTGAGGTGTACAACGCCATCCTTGGCAGACTTGCCATCCATAAATTCAAGGTTGTACCCTCCACATACCACGGAGTCATAAAGTTTCCTACCCCCGCTGGTGTGGGACTCGTAAGAGGGGACTAGAAGACGTTGAGGGAGTGTTATGCAACAACCCTCAAGCTAAAGAGTCATCCGCAGTAAAGGAACTGATCAGATCAGCTACTTCATCCCTTGGGTAACAAAAAAAGGAAAAGAGAAGGAAGCTATGTAACCGAGCAACAATTATCAATAAAAGGCTCATTCTCCCACGAAATAAGATCAAGGAAAAAAGTGATGTATGGCTTACATTCTAGCTCACCAAACGGGAAAAAGAGACCTAGTTAGAGCAAAAATGCCTAGCTAGACTCCACAAAGAAAAAAGTGATGTATGGCTTGCATTCTAGCTCACCAGATGGGAAAATGAGCTATTGTTAGAGCAGAAATGTCTGGCTAGACTCCTAGAAGAAAAAAAGGATGTATGGTTTACGTTCTAGCTCGTAATACGGGAAAATGAGCTCTAGCCAGAGTAGAAATGTCTTGCTAGACTCTAAAAGAAAAAAAGTGATGTCTGGTTTACATACTAGCTCGTCAGATGAGAAAAGTAAAATTTCTAGTCATAGTAAAAATGTCTAGAGAGACTCTAAGTGATGTCTGACTTGTATCCTAGCTCACCAGATGGGAAAAAGAGCTCTAGTTAGAGTAGAAATGCATGGCTAGACTAAAAAAATAAAAGGATATATAGCTTGCATCTTAGCTCACTAGCAGGAAATAGAGCTCTAGTAAGAGCAAAAATGTCTGGCTAGACTCCAATAGAAAAAAATGATATCTGGCTTGCATCCTAGCTCGTCAGATGGGAAAATGAGTTCTAGTTAGAGCAGAAATGATTGCCTAGACTCCAAAAGAAAAAAAGGATATTCGGCTTGCATCCTAGCTTACCAGACGGGAAAAGGAGTACTACTGAGAGTAGAAATGTTTGGCTAGACTCTAAAAGGAAAAATGCTATCTGGCTTGCATCCTAGTTTGACAGACAGGAAAATGCATTATCTCGAGCAGAGATGCCTAACTAGATAGTAAAGGAAAATAAAAGTCTCGCTTCCTCTGTAGCTCGCCAGATGAGAGTTGATTTCAACCAGAACAAGAATGCCTGGCTAGACGTCAAAATAGGAAAACAGCTTGGTCGGCACCCTAGACCAACAAAAGAAGAGAAGTTTGAAGTAGTTCTATCCAAACAAACCTTGTAAGGGGCAATACCCAAATATCTTCCTAAAGTTACGAATGACTGTATGACCCGACCTCCTTCAAATGGGGCAACCCACTAGGAGGGAAATAATAAGGCTCAATCAAGCTCGAAGATCAGGAAAACTCCGCGACTTATGTTAGTAGGTACTACTAAAAATATTCAGGACCAAAAACAATGAAGTAGTTTGATCCGGAAGAGGATTAAAGTCTCATACAGATCAAATTAATACTTAGTGGAAGTAAAGATAAAGCTCTATTTACTTAAGGATCTAGCTCATCACTTAGAGCTAACCCAGGTTCGAGATCGATGACCAAGTCTATTTCAAAACAAATGTTATAACATGTAATACCCCAAGCATTAATGGGTAGATTTTTAATTTTTTTATCCACACTCACACCATATAAGCTTCACACTCAACTATCCCCCCTCTCATTTTCTTATCTCAAACAACTAACCACCCACAACCCCCCCTCTCCCCTTTTCTTTTAAATGCACGAAGCCTTCTATGGTGCTTCTCTCTATCTCTCAACCTCCTCCATTGATAAACCTTTGTATTTCATCTCTCTCTCACAAACGTTTGACAGTAAGTCTCTCTCTCCATCGTTTCTCCAGTAAGCCATCTTCTTCTCCCTCTTTCTTTATTATTTTTTCTAGTTTCTGTATATCTCAAATCAAATTTCCTATTTCTATGTTTATATATANTATATATATATATATATTCATCCAAATCTGAATTTTATTCTTCCAATTCCATCAATTTCCATCTTATTGTATATGTGTATGGCATCGTCATCGCACCACATGCAAGCTCTATTTGCTAAGCTTCAATCTCTCTCTCTCTCTCTTCCTCTCTATTTCTTGTTCTATCTCTCTCTCCTTCGTCTCCGTCTTCCCCTCTAATTATGTCTCTATTATTTGTTCCTCTCAATCTCTCTCTCTCTCTCCCTCTCTCTCTCTCACACACACACACTATCTCTCCTTCATCTCCCTCTCCCTTCTATTTTTGTTATGTATCTTTCATCTCTCTCACTATTTCTGCTTCTCTTAGTCTCTCTCTAGCTCTCTCTCTTCTTCGTCTCCTTCACCCCTCTCTATTCATCTCGTTCTTTTGAACCAGTCCATCTAAACCAGTCCGGTTCAATCTGACAAGACCTAACCGGTTCAGTCAAACCAAACCAAACTGGTTCGATCAGACCAGACCAAGCGGGTTCAACTTGACCATACAAAACTGGCCTAAACTAGCAGAATCGAACCGGTTTAGACCACCCAAACCTAGTTTAACCGGTTTGAACCGCTTGATCTATTTACACCTGGTTTAGTTTCCATCTGTTCTCAATCCCATTCGCCCTCTAAATAATTAAATAATTGTAGATATTATATGAATATGTTATGATCTGGGATCCTTGGATTTCAGGTCATTAGTTGCTGAATTTAATTCGTAGTGAACCCATGTAAGTGGATTTACATAGTAATTCAGTTCATATGTTATAAGTGTAACATGTATAATTTTTTTTTATTTATCTTACTCAATCTTATGATCAAGTGTGTTATTTATTTTTTCATATCATGATGAAATTATTTACCATGTTATGTATGATTATATTTTGAGTTATACACGTAATATTTATATTGTTTATGTTCATGAACAAGTTATATGTTTATTCATGTATATGTAATAATGTGATTTATGAATCATAACTCAAGTAAAGGGATAAATAAACAAGAGGTAGACTTAGTCATGTCCCTTGGTTATCAAGTAACCAGATTGTTCACGTCAAATTATCAGCTATACGATTTGGTGTCACCATGTTCATGTTAGCGTCCTTAAGTTTCAAATAACTTTAAGTAACATCAAGTTTCAGGACACCCAATCCATCATGTTCATGCTACAAGTTCAAGTTTCAAGTGTGAAACAATTCTTGTTAGATTGTTAATTGAGGGATATGCCTAGTTAAATTATGATCAATCAAGTACAAGTATCAACAAGAATAAGTACAAGTTCAAGTTATATGTTAATCACGAAATCAATTATGTTACTTACAAGTACGTTATATTATTTAATAATCAAGTGAATATGTTAAATTAAAGTTGCATGAGTTATATATATATACTTATGTCATGCGAAGCTTATTAGTATGTGAGTTTATTTACTGAGTATTTTTAATACTCACCCCCCATAGTCGGATATGTTGTAGGTGATAGCGAGCAGCAGGAGTGAGGGACTACCATAGACAACAAAAATATGAGATTTTTCATAATCTATGATTATATGATGTTAGAAACAGATTTTAGCTTAATTATTGTTGTTTCGGCAATTTTGTGAATTTCCATGTTTTATAGATTTTTGTGTTCGAAATTATTACAGTTTAATGAATCATTTAATTTAAACTAGGATTTTCAATTTTGTGAATTTCCATCTCTTAAATTAATTTTATACTTCAGTCATTTAACGTTAAAATTAGGATTTTTACTTCAGTCATTTAACGTTAAAATTAGGATTTTCAAGTTGGGGATTTTCTCAAATTAGGGTTTCAATTGAATAAATAATTTTTGAATTGTGAAATTTCAAGCATGTTTAACCCTCGGGAATCAGGGCGTTACAGTTTGGTATCAGAGCCAATGTTTTAGATTATGTAGACTTTTCTTAGTGAAAAATATGGCATATTGCTCACTCGGGTCCTCCATCACCTTACAAGTCAGGTACGCATGATATGTATGTTTTAATTATTGATTCAGTATGACGTGATTTAGTTTTATTATGGCATGTTTAATTATGTTTATGTTATATTTGCGCGTTAAGAGTAGGCTTTTGGTAAGTCTTGAATTTTGGTGGGTAGCAGAGTAATAACCCCCTACAAGAAACAACAATCACGCACTAGTCAATCCTGCTGCGAACCCTCCGACAACCATGATCGAAATGATTTAAGAATTTTTAGAGTTGTTGAGGCAGACAGTGATGGCTCACCTAGCTCAACAACAACAACTACAACAGACGACAGCGGTTGACATGCAACTGATCCACACATTCACCCGCCCGAATTTGACGGTCACTCGCCTGATCCATTGTTAGCTGACAATTGGATTGTCAGATTGGAGCATATCTTCCAGTTCATGATGTGTTCTGAGATTTAAAAGGTTGGATGTGCAACTTTTATGCTGACACAAAAAGCTCGAAAATGGTGGGAGCTCACACAAACAGCTCATTATGTTGTTCATAATCCGATGACTTGGGATCAATTTAAGGAGTTGTCTTCGAGAAGTATTTTCCTATCACCGTTAGGACAAGTAAGGAGGCCGAATTTCTTAGGCTGGTGTAAGGTAATATGAATGTTACTTATTCTGAAAGGAAGTTCGAGGAATTATCTCGCTCCTTCACACATTATGTTGATAGCGAGATCAAAAAGGCTTAGACCTTTGAAAGAGGACTTTGTTTAGAGATAAAGGGTTTCAACCATAAGCACACCACCTACGCAGCGGTGATTGGAGCATCCTTGTTGATGGAACATAATCTTCCACCTCGTGCACCAACACGGTCAAAGCAATCGTTTCTTAGAAAGAGAAAATCTCAGAATTCTACCCGGGTTCCCACAATGTAAAAAGGCAGGCAATAAAATCAAATCCCTTGTGCTCTACTTGTAACAAGCACCACAATGGCCAGTGTTTTAAGGAGAACAATGGTTGTTTTAAGTATGAAAAGACTGGGCATTACCTTAGGCAATCCTCTTTACTTGTTCAAGGACAAAATAACAACGTCACTAGACATTGAGCAAAAGGGAAGGTTTTTGCACTAACTCGCCAGGGAGTCGAGTAGTCAGATACAGTTGTGGCAGGTACATTACTTGTACTAGGACATTCAGCTTTTACATTGATTGATTCTAGATCCACGCACTCTTTTATATTTGCTTTATTTGTGGCTCATGCATCATTGCCTGTTATGCCATTGGGTTTTGAGTTTTGTGTTTCTACGCCTTCTAGAGCTTCTTTCCTGGCTAATAAGGTGATAGAGAGTTGTTCAGTGATGATAGTCGATAGTGTTATGAATGCTAGGCTTATAGTCCTAGGGATGCATGATTTTCACGTAATCCTAGGGACGGACTGGTTAGCTGCTAACTATTCCGACATAAACTGCTATCGAAAGGAAGTTTGATTCCTACCTCCAAGTAGACCTAGCTTCAAGTTTATGGGATCCTAGTAACGGCCTATACCGAAGGTTATATATGCTTTACGGGCACATCGCCTACTTGATCATGGTAATTGGGGTTTCTTAGCTTCTGTAGTGGATACAACTATGACAAATGTGGATATTCGATCAGTTCCAGTCGTTTATGATGGATGTCTTTTCCGATAATTTTCCAGGACTTCCCCCTCCTTGGGAGAGATTTTCGTATTGAGTTGGTACTAGGTATCGCCCCTATATCCAAAGCTCTGTATCGTATGGCTCCTACAGTGTTGAAAGAACTTAGGACCAAATTCAAGAATTACTGGATAAAGGTTTCATTAGACCCAGTGTTTCACCTTGGAGTGCTCCAGTATTATTTGTTAGAAAGAAAGATGGATCGATGAGGCTATGCATTGACTACATGGAGTTGAATAAAGCCACTATCAAGAATAAGTATCTGTTACTGCGCATTGATGATTTGTTTGATCAACTTCAGGGAGCATTAGTATTCTCTAAGATTGACTTGAGATCAAGTTACCATCAGCTCCGGATTTTAGATGAGGATATTCCTAAGACAGCGTTCCGTACTCGTTATGACCATTACAAGTTTTTAGTGACGTCGTTTGGATTAACTAATGCTCCCAAAGCCTTCATGGATCTGATGAACACAGTGTTCAAAGAGTACTTGGATTCTTTTGTGATTGTCTTCATTGATGATATTCCGGTATACTCTAGATCGGAGGATGAACATATAGATTACCTTAAGAATGTTTTGTAAGGGTTAAAGACACACCAGTTATATACCAAGTTCCAGATGTGTGATTTTTGGCTTCAGCAAATATCATTCCTTGGTCATGTGGTATCTCGAGATGAAATCTCCGTTGACCCATTTAAGATTGAAGCGGTGATTAGTAGGCCTGAACTGATAAATGTTGGGGAAGTTCACAATTTTCTATGTCTAGCAAGATATTATAGGAGATTCATTAAGGGTTTTGGAAAGATTGACCGAGAAGAATGCCACATTTACTTGGACGGCTGAGTGTGAGAAATGTTTTCAAAGCCTTAAACAAAAATTATTTCAGCACCAATATTGACCATTCCAGATGGTGATAGTGATTTTCTGATTTATAGTGATGCTTCCAAAAGAGGTTTGGGTTGTGTTTTGATGCAATAGGGAAAAGTCATAGCATAAGCTTCTCGACAACTCATGCCTTATGAACACAACAATCCTACACATGATTTGGAGTTGGCTACAATTGTATTTTCCCTCAAGATTTGGAGACATTACTTGTATAGTTGTAAGTGCCAGATTTACACACATCATAAGAGTCTTAAGTACTTTTTCACTCAGAAAGAGCTTAACATGAGGCAACGCCGTTGGTTGGAACTGGTGAAGCATTATGATTGCGAGATCATTTATCATCCAGGAAAGGCAAATGTTATGGTTGATGCCTTAAGTAAAAAATTAGCCCATTCTGCAACTCTTATTACATCTCAAGAGTATTACCTGAAGGATTTGGACGTGCCAAGATTCAAGTCTTGCCGAATGACGCTACAATGCGATTAGCACAACTCATAGTTCAACCATCATTGCAGTAACGTATTATCGATGCACAGAACTCAGACTCTGAGTTGCTTTTGATTTAAAGTGAAGTGGGTTCAAACAAAAGACAAGGGTTTAATGTTAGTAATGATTCAGCTCTTCGCTTTTGTAGGAGGCTTTGTGTTCTGAAGGATGCAGTCATTAAGCAGGAATTACTCACGGGGGCTCATACCGCTAAGTTTGTTAGTAAGTGTTTGTTGTGTCAGCAGATCAAGGCTCAGAGATAGCGACCACCTGGGGTCCTACAACCTTTGAGTATTCCTCAATGGAAGTGGGAGCATGTGACTATGGATTTTTTTCAGGGCTATCGAGAACGATAAAAGGTTATAACTCCATTTGGGTTGTGGTGGATCGTCTTACCAAGTTTGCACACTTTTTACCTGGAAAGACTACATTTTCAGTTGAGGATTGGGCTCGGTTGTATATATGAGAGATTTTTCGACTTCATGGGGTTCCAATGTCTATACTATCAGATCGAGATCCATGGTTCACGCAAATTTTTGGTGGAGTCTACAGAAAGCTTTGGGTACTCAGTTGAATTTTAGTAAGCTTTCCATCTACAATCTGATGGGTAATCTGAGCGAACGATTCAAAAGTTAGATGATATCTTCAAAATTGTGTCTTGGGTTTCTCTGGAAGTTGGGACGCGCAGTTGGCACTCGTGGAGTTCACTTACAATAACAGTTACCAAGTGATGATTTGTATGGCTCTGCTTGAGGCACTTTATAGGAAAAAGTGTTGGTCGCCAGTTCACTAGGATGAAGTTGGCAAACGAAATCTTTTAGGCCCTGGATTGGTTCAGTCTACGAATGAAGTTATTCAAAAAATCAGAGATAGAATGTAGACTGCTCAAAAGTAGGCAAAAGAGTTATATGGATGATAGAAGAACGGACCTTGAATATGAAGTGGGTGATCACGTGTTTCTCAAGGTTGCGCCAATGAAAGGTGTTATGCATTTGGTCGCAAGGGGAAGTTGAGTCTCAGATATATTGGTCCCTTTGATATTTTGGATCGTATCGGTCCTTTAGTTTACTGGCTCGCTTTACCACCATCTTTTTCAGGTGTTCATAATGTGTTTCACGTCTCGATGCTTCGTAAGTACGTGCATGATCCAACGCATGCCATCGATTTTCAACCTCTGTAAGTTCTTGATGATCTTACTTATGAGAAGAAGCCAGTTAGAATTCTAGAGCGTAGGAATCAGACTCTTCATAACAGAACGGTTCAGCTAGTCAATGTTCTCTGAAGAAATCATCGGAATGAGAAAGCAACATAGGAACAAGAATCGGAGATACGTGTCAAGTATCCAGAGTTATTTCAATAAGGTATATTCCTTTCAATGAAGAAAGATCTTAAGGAGGAGAGAATGTAACACTCCAAGAATTAAGGGGTAGATTTGTAATTTTTTACCCTCACTCACACCATATAAGCTTCACACTCAACTATCTCCCCCTTCTTTCTCATTTTTTTTATCTCAAACAAGTAAACATCCACAACCCCCNTCCCCGTTTCTTTTAAATGCACGAATCCTTCTGTGGAAACTGCTTCTCTCTATCTCTCAACCTCTTCCATTGATAAACCTTTGTTTTTCATCTCTCCCTCTCTCTCACAAACGTTTGAGAGCAAGGCTCTCTCTCCATCGTTGACTCTCCAGAAAGCCATCTTCTTCTCCCTCTTTCTTTATTACTTTTTCTAGTTTCTCTATATCTCAAATCAAATTTCCTATTTCTATGTTTACATATATATATATATTCATCCAAATCTGAATTTTATTCTTCAAATTCCATCAATTTCCATCCTGTTGTATATGTTTCTGGCATTGTAATCGCACCACCTGCAAGCTCAATTTTGGTAAGCTTCAATCTCCCCCCCCTCTCTATTTCTGCTTCTCTTTGTCCTCTCTCTCTCTGTCTGTCTCTTCTTCGTCTCCATCCCCCCTCTGTTCTTGTCTCTATTATTGTTCCTCTCAGTCTCTCTCTCTCTCTCTCTCTCTCTCACACACACACACACACACACACACTCTCTCTCTCTCTCTCTTTCGTCTCCCTTTCCCCTATGTTTCTGTTATATCCCCTTCATCTCACTCTCTCTCTCTCTCTCTCTCTCTCTCTCCCCTTCATCTCCCTTTCCCCCTCTCTGTTCCTCTCATTCTCTTAAACCAGTCCATCTGAACCAGACCTTACCAAACTGGTTTGATCAGACCAGACTAAATCAGTTCAACCTGACCAGACCGAACTGGCCCAAACTAGCAGAATCAATCGGTTCAGACTACCTGAACCTAGTTGAACTGGTTTGAACCGCTTGATCTATTTACACCCGATTTTGTTTCCACTTATATCCAACCTCACTCGCCCCCTAGTTAATTAAATAGTTGTAGATATTATATGAATATGTTGTGATATAGGATCCTTGGATTTCAGGTCATTAGTTGCTGAATTTAATTCATAGCGAATCCATGTAAGTGAATTTACATAGTAATTCAGCCCATATGTTATAAGTGTAGCATATATATATATATATATATATTGTTGCTCAATATTATGATCAAGTGTGTTATTTATTTTTCTGTATCATGATGAAATTATTTACCAAGTTATTTATGATTATATTTTGAGTTATACACGTAATAGTTGTGTTGTTTATGTTCATGAACAAGTTATAATTTATTCATGTATATGTAATAATGTGATTTAGGAATCTTAACTCAAGTAAAATGATAAATAAATAAGAGGTAGACTTAGTCATGTCCTTTAGTTATCAAGTCACCAAATTGTTCACATTATTTTATCAGTTATACGGTTGGGTGTCACCATGTTCGTGTTAGCGTCCTTAAAGTTCAAATAACTTTAAGTGACATCAAGTTTCAGGACACCTTATCCGTCATGTTCATGTTCATGTTACAAGTTTAAGTTCAAGTTCAAGTGTGAAATAATGTGGTTAGATTGTTAATCGAGTGATATGCCTAGTTGAATTATGATCAATCAAGTACAAATATCAATAAGAATAAGTACAAGTTCAAGTTATATGTTAACCATGAAATCAATTATATTAATTACAAGTACGTTATGTTATTTAATAATCAAGTGCATGTATTAAATTAAAGTTGCATGAGTTATATATTTACATTTATGTCATGTGAATCTTATTAGTGTGTGAGTTTACTTATTGAGTATTTTTAATACTCTCCCCTCATAGATGGATATGTTGCAGGTGATGGTGAGCAGCATGAATGTGAGACTACCATAGACAGCGAAAATATGAGATTTCTCACAATTTATTATTATATGATGTCAGAAGCAGATTTTCAATTTAATTACTATTATTTCAGGAATTTTATGAATTTCCTTGTTTGACTTTCAGGTTTTATGGATTTTCATGCTTGATATTATTACAGTTGAATGAATCATTTCATTCAAATGAATGAGTTAATATTCTCTTAAAATAATTTTATGCTTCTACTATTTAACGTTAAAATTAGGGTTTTCAGTTTGGGGATTTTCTCAAATTAGGGTTTTCAATTTGGGGATTTTCTCAAATTAGGGTTTCAATTGAATATATGATTTTTGAATTCTAAAATTTCAAGCATGTTTAACACTCGAGAATCAGAATGTTACAGTTTGGTATCAGAGCCAAGGTTTTAGGTTCTGTAGACTTTTTGGTGAAAAATATGGCATGTCGCTCACTCAGACCCTCCATCACCTTACAAGTCGGGTACGCATGATATCTATGTTTTAATTATTGATTCAGTATGATATGCTTTAGTTTCACTATCGCATGTTTGATTACGTTTATGTTATATTTATGCGTTAAGAGTAGAATTTTGGTAAGTCTTTAATTTTGGTGGATGGCAGAGTAATGGCCCCCTACGAGAAACAACAATCACGCACTGGTTGACCCTAGTGCGAAACCTCCTGCAACCATGATCGAAATGTTTTAAGAATTTTTACAGTTACAGAGGCAGACAACGACAGCTCACCGAGCTCAACAATAATGATTACAACAAACGATAGTGGTCGACATGCAACTGATCCACACATTCAGGAGGCTGAACCTACCTGAATTTAACGGTCTCTCATTCGATACATTTTTAGCTGACGATTGGATTGAGAGATTGGAGTAGATCTTCCAGTTCATGATGTGTTCTGAGATTCAAAAGGTTGGATGTGCAACTTTTATACTGACACGAGAAGCTAAAAAATGGAGGGAGCTCATACAAAGAGCTCATGATGTTGTACATAATCTGATGACTTTGGATCACTTTAAGGAGCTGTTCTTCGAGAAGTATTTTTCGATCACCGTCAAGCACTATAACAAATATGTGCTTTTATAGCAGATGACCGCGTTTTGTGTCAGCAGTGTGTTGCTCCTGATCCTATGGTGAAATTTCTCGCACCTCATCTCTCTCTCTCTTTCTCTCTCTCTCTCTATATATATATATATATATATATATCTCTTCCTCTCCCCTATTATTTAAGTTGAAATAACTATCCTCAATGTTTCCGTGCCATATTGAAGTTGTTTTTAAATATATGATACAAAGTACTTTGTAATAACTCTCCTCAAGTATTGATCTTGAAAGGAAATGAAAAGTCCTTTTTAATCAAATAATAAAATTTTCTTATTTTTAAGACTGAGTACACATTGTTTGCCCTTTATCTTGTAAAGTTATTGATAATTGATGATACATTATCTAGATTATGGCCTTTGTGTTTCCTATGCAGATTAATACTTGCAACTTATTCTATTACGACCAGTTCACACACCCAATTCTCCAGACAAACCCAAAATTTGGACTGAGAATTGGTCGGCACTACAACAAACATGTGCTTCTATAGCACACTAATAGGGAGTTCAAATATTATCTTGGATTTCTTATGCCCATCACAAGTTGGAATCAATAAATATCCTTTACTATCGAGCCTTAAATTTGAGGCTATTTATGGTGGATTTACTTCTTTATTTACTTCTAGAACTAGTTTTTAACCTATTCATCCAGGGGCCTACGTATAAACTTTAGGTTGACATTCTGTTTCTTTTCCCTTCTCATTCTCTCTTCAATTTCCTCTTAGGTATCACCTATGGGAAAAGAGAAAAATGTGTGGACATTGATCTTAAAAACCCACAAACATGCAGACCAGATGCTTCTCCAGTGCCTTTAAGAGAAAGTCAGGACACAAGAAGTGATTCTATTGATCTACTCTGTCTTTGATTTAGTTTTTCATAATTGCATCTACATGCAATAGCAAATTACTGTTTATGGTCATTTTTGTATTTTCTCATAAAGTTCATCCTTTTTTTATTCCCTTAACATATGCTTTGTTATCAAATACTTGAAACTTGTGCTGAATATGTAAAAATATGATGGGAGAGTGATAAGCAGTTGATAAAGCATAAACTTTTGAGTATGCATTCTACAAGAAATTAAAAAAAGATGTCAATTCAAGATTTGATCATCATGTTGCAAACGAAAAGGAACACCCATAAAAATCGAGTTAATGTCTCAGCGGTAAAACCCAAAGTTCAATTTTTTTCAGTAAAAGAAAATATATAAACAAAGAAAACCCCTTTTGGTTCATACTATTTGGTTTATATTCATCCTATAAAATGAAATTTTCTGTTGGTTATCTAAAACAGTCTATGTTTTTAGTAGTGGATTATAATGCACATAGCTATGCTTATGTTTGTATCATAGTTGATGTGTGGGTTTGATGCTTAATATCATAATATGACATGTCTTTGTAAAGGGAGTTGAACACTTCCAACAAGCTCTAGAAATCTCACCTCAAAGTATCTCTGCACAAGTTGGACTATCTTCAAAGAGAAAATCAATGCTTCTGTTTATTTTCAAAGAGACTGCATTTTAGTATAACCCGATGCTTCTCTTTATTTTATCAAAATCAAACTTCAGCTTGTTTTCTTTTTTCAAATAAATAAACCTTGCAGGTGAGATGCTGGCTGCACCAGCAAAATCATTGTTCATGGATGAGATATCTACTGGCTTGGACAGCTAAAAAACATTTCAAATTGTGAACTCAATCAGGCAATACATTCACATTCTCCATGGAACTACACCCATATCTCTCCTCCAACATTTTTTGAAAGAAAATCAGTAGCAGACTTTTTGTAAGAAGTATGTTTTAATTTTACATTTTGATAATGTATGATTAGTGGTATGCTAGTCTTGCTAATTGATTATTTCTTCTTTTAATAAAGCAAAACATCATTTTGTTGCAAAAAAAACCTCACCTATCATTAGCTTGTTTGCAATTATACTAAACTTTTGCATCTCATTTTCGCTTGATTCTGAAATGCAAACTGTGCATGGTCTTATGTTTTTTACATTTAGATTATTGGACTGATTTGTAGATATATTTTAACACTATGATTTATTTTTCTATTTAGACTCCTTTTGTTGGGACTGGAAAAAAGTCTAGCTAAAGATTGTCAAAGATAAGATCAAGCTACTAACATTTTTAGCTGTCTTGAATTTTTTATAAACATTTAACTTGCAACAAGAGCATTTTTACTTTGATCCTGGACTCTGTTTTAGTTGTCTTGAATTCCTCAATTTCTCAGTAGATTTTTTGTTTTATTCGCTAGTCATCTTAAACACCGATGCCACTGCCATCATCTGGTATTGTTAAAATTAATGCTTAATTGTTATATATAGTTAATATTTATCTTAATTTATCTAAACCAAAATAAGTCTGAGAATTCTCCATGTGGTCAGTAGATCTTGGATATAGAGTGGATTTTAATGTTCACTGCATAGTTTCTCTCTTATAACTTGTTGCTGGTTGGTTTTGAATTATTAGCAGGAGTATCTCAATATCTGGCTCTACCCCTTTTCATCAAAGGTTTAACAGAGCATTGTGGTTGTACGGATCCATAGGTTTCAATAAATATTGATAGTGGTTCACGTACACCAATAACATAAGACACTTACAATTCTTGGTAGGGCTATCTTATAGACACAATTGCAATTATTTGACCAATTTTTGTTTATTGACGTGTTGAACATGTCTAGGATTATTTACCTTAAGGAATGTGCTTCTTAGATGTTTTGTAGTTATTCTTTTTGGTTTTGTCCTTTGTTTGTAAATATCTCATAGGGAGCAAAAGTCAGATTCGATTTTTGGGGTGGGGAGTAAAAGCTAATAGATGAGTGTTGAGTGTTGATTTGTTCTTGTACGTTAGGTTTATTAATCATTTAATTTTTGTGTGTTATTTATTAATCATTAATAATTATTTTACTCTACTTATTTCTCTTTAGTAATATTATATTGAATAGTATATTTTTCCACACTATTTTCTAGATTCATTTTGTATAAATGAATTCCATATTTTTCTGGATTGTTTAAAAATCTACAGTTACAATTATACTTCAAAATAAAGTCAACAAAAGCAATCAAGTTTCATGTTGCCTCGGCATCGATTTCTGAAGCTTCATAATTATATTTGGAGTCTTACTAGATTTTAATCATTCTCTTAGGATGTTACTTTTACTTGTTCTATGTAAAAATCAACACATATTTGTCATTTGAAACTATGATTTTAACGGACAATAGTTTGTAACAATTTTGAGTAATAACATAAAAAGTTATGTGATGTTATTATTTTTTTGATATTTTGTCAAAAATATTAATTTTTAAGTTTGTACAATGGCAAGAATAAGTAATATAAAAAACTTATAATAACAAGATGTTGCGCATCATATAACATAAACATGCTATGAAAAGTCTTTGACAATGTTTAAAAAATGCTATGGTAAGTTTTTACTATTGGTTTATAAATGCTATTTATTGTCTACCATAGCATTGAAAACCCGGTATGGCAAGTGTCATAGCATTGGAAAAATCCTATGGTAGGTCTGCCAAGCGTTGAAAAAATGCTAGAGTAAATCTTTAACAACATTGAAAAAATACTATGATAGGTCTACCATAGCATTGAAAAAAAGTTATGATAGGGTCAAACTTTTAATAACGTTGACAAATATAGCGTTTTGAAAAACGCTATGAAAATGCTATGATGGCATATTTTGGCCGTTATCGTAGCATTTTTTTATTGTAGTGAAGACAAGTAAGGAGGCTGAATTTCTTAGGTTGGTCCAAGGTAATATGACTATTACTGATTATGAAAGGAAGTTTGAGGAATTATCTCGCTTCACCACACCTTTGAAAGGGGACTTCGTCTAGAGATAAATGGTTTTATGTCGCTCCATAAGCACACCACCTACGCAGTGGTGGTTGAATCAGCCTGGTTGATGGAACAAAATCTTCCACCTCGTGTACCACCACGGTCAGAGAAATCATTTCTTGGAAAGATAAAACCTTATAATTCTTACCCGGGTTCCCACAACGCAAAAAGGGCAGGCAATAAAATCAAATCCTTTGTGCGTTGCATGTAACAAGCACAATAATGGTCAGTGTTTTAAGGCGAGTAACTTTTGATTTAAGTGTGAAAAGACCGGGCATTACCTTAGGTAGTTCCATTTACTTTCTCAAGGACAGAATAGCAACATCATTGTAGATAGAGCAAAAGGGAAAGTTTTCACACTAACTCACCAGGAAGCTAAGAAGTCAGATACAGTTATGGTAGGTACATTACTTGTACTAGGACATTTAACTTTTACATTGATTGATTATGGATCCACGCACTCTTTTATATCTGCTTTGTTTGTGACTCATGTATCATTGCTTGTTATGCCATTGGGTTTTTAGTTATGTGTTTCTACGCCTTCTAGAGCTTCTCTCCTGACTAATAAGGTGATAGAGAGTTGTTTAGTGATGATAGAAGATAGTGTTATGAATGCTAGGGTTATAGTCCTAGAGATGCATTATTTTGACGTAATCCTAGGGAGGAACTTGTTGGCTTCTAACTATGCCAACATAGACTGCTATAGAAAGGAAGTTCGATTCCTATCTCCAGGTGGACCTAACTTCAAGTTTAGCAACAGCCTATACTGAAGGTTATATCTGCTTTGCAGGCACAACGCCTACTTGATCGTGGTAACTGGGGTTACTTAGCTTCTATGGTGGATAAATCTAAGACAAATGTGGATATTCGATCAGTTCCAGTCATTTATGAATTTTTTGATTTCTTTCTCGATGATTTGCCAGGACTTCTTCCTCCTCCAGAAATAGATTTTTGTATTGAGTTGGTACCAGGCACTGCCCTTAGATCCAAAGCTCTGTATCGTATGGCTCCTACAGAGTTGAAAGCATTTCAGGACCAACTTCAAGAATTACTGGATAGGGGTTCCATTAGACCCAGTGTTTCACCTTGGGGTGCTCCAATATTATTTGTTAAAAAGAAAGATGGATCGATGAGGCTATGCATTAACTACAGGGAGTTGAATAGAGTCACTATCGAGAATAAGTATATGTTATCGCACATTGAGGATTTGTTTAATCAACTTCAGGGAGCATCAATATTCTCTAAGATTGACTTGAGATCAGGTTACCTTCATCTCAAGATTCGAGATGAGGATATTTCTAAGACATTGTTTTATACTTATTACGACCATTACGAGTTTTTAGGGATGCCATTTGGATTAACTAATGCTCTGGCACCCTTCATGGATCTGAAGAACATGGCGTTCAAAGAGTACTTGGATTCTTTTGTGATTGTGATCATTAATGATATTCTGGTGTACTCTAGATCATAGATCGGAGGGTGAGCATATAGATAACATATAGATCTTTTAGTTCTCCACCTGAGTTCGGGAGTGGATTTCTCCAGAAAGATTACCCTCTAGGACTCAAGCCTTGTCCCTTAGGATTATCTTTTACTATTGAAGATTGGAAAAAACCCTCTCTCGATCAGACAATCGAGCCTCTAGGTCCCGATGAGCATTAGTAACCTTGCTGGCCTTCGCCTTGGCCTGCCCTAAGTCTTTCTCCAGCTGGGCAAACTTTCCCTTAAAGGCCCTAAGTCCCTGAACCTCCATCTTGATCTTGTCATAGGCATGGCGGAGAGAGTTAAAGTTTCTGCCCCCTTGTCAAGCATAGCCTCAACCCAGGAAGAAGCCTGAGTAGCCTCTAGCACATGGTCCTCATAGCGACTGAGATGCGCCAACATCATTGCGTTAAAACTCAGCATCTACAAGAAAGTATCAAGTTAAGGAATAGATGAAGAATAAGGAATAGGCAAGCATTAAACAAGAGTTGGTACTTACGTCAAGAGTATGCTCCAAAAAACCATCGGATAGCCCTGCCACGAGGCCCTCGAGAAGTCTAATCCCCTTCCCAGGATCAACGTACTTAGACCACCAGTCCAACACCCTGTTTACCTCATTTTGAGATCGGTCATGAGGGTCATGCTCTTCAGCCCCCCTGAAGACATCATGGTCTTGCGATTTTGGCCAGCATGAGACCCCTGTTGTGTAGGACATAGTGCCCTCAAAACATGTGTTTAGACTTTTTTAATGTGAAATTAATGAAATTAATGAAATTATATTTTTCTTATAATTGTTGTTTTAAATTATTGTTGAATCGTTTATGTAAATATCTGAAAAATCAATATTCATTAATGAGACCATGATCATGTATAAGTACGAGAGGATTAAGATCATAGATAGTGAATAAAATTGTCAGCAACATATTAAAATATAGAATCTTTAATGCATGTTTGATAGTACGGTTCACTAAGTATTATAAATGCATGTGATGTAGATTCGGATCATTGATATGAATAGATATCTTAGTGAATGTACTTTATATAATAAGATTCTATATGAAATGATCGATGTGGATTAATATCTTTATTAACTTGTCATTTATCATAAAGATTTAATACACATCAATCTAATGATCATATGTAGATCAGTCTGAATCCTGAGTAGTCATGAACTCCTATGCATGTCTACTCGATCTTTTTATTTACTCGTTAAGGTTTGTTTGTAAAACATGCTAGTGATATTGTTTTGGAGATTCAATGATATGGATGGCTAGGAACATTATCTTACAAGATTTGGAATCCAAGTTTTCCTAACAGATCGTATATTGGTTTAATTAACTGTTAATTTTGAAACTGAATGGTTATTAAGCTCAAATCTATAATACGATTATAAATTAGTCATTTACTAGTGAATTAATGGTTCTTAAGGATCGAGAGGTAATTAGAATGGTAAAATGGTAATGTTAACCAGCTCTAATTTACGAATCAATAATTAGAAGACAAAACTACATGAAATGACTATATTAATGGACTACACGATAATACTATTTAAATACATTATGTAATCTCTAAGAGATTACATAATGAAATTAATAAATAAGTTTATTTAATTAAAGAGTTTAATTAATAATCTGATTTATTAGAGCTTAGGACTATGACTACATGGTCCCTAAGTCATCTATGTACTACACAGTCCAGAGTGTGGATATTTCAGGATATGAAAAAAGTATTGACTTGTAAAAGCAAATAATTTCTGGGGCAATTATATAATTATGAGATAATTATGTATGATTAATTAATTAAAAATTAATTAATAAATTAACATTAAATAATAATATCAATTAATTTTGTGTTAATTGATAAGTGAGATAAAATATCTAATTTATGAAATTAGATAATGTTTTATTATTATGAGACAATAATTCAAATTTTGAATCCACTGAATTTGTTGTTTGACTAATAGATAAGCTAGTTGATAGAGATGATCTGATAAGTTAATTTTTAAAATAACTAATATCTAGATATTTATCTATTTAAATAAATCATAAATTTGCAGAAATATTCACGTGGCATGTTGGATTGTCACATGTCAGTCACTAATTTTGAATCAGAAATTGACATGGACTATCATAGTTCCATGTGGCACTACAGTGGGACGCGACACACTGTACTGCCTCACGGCACTATAGTGGTGCTGTGAAACTACAATGTCATAAGATATTATGACTCCTCACAGCACACAACAGTGTCGTGTGGCACTGCAATGTTGTACAATTGCAGTGGGTCTCACTTCAATTATACATTTGTAATTAATTTATAATTTTATTTAAATCCCTAAAAAGTCTTATATGTCATTATCTAAAAATATATTGATATTATTCTATTGTTTCAGTGTGCTAATAACACACTTGCAATCAAAAAACTCTATAAAGAACTTTTAATTATTTTTCAATCAGAGTTTTGTCTCAAATCAATCCTTCTCCAAAATCTCTAAATCTCATGTGTTGAGTACATCTATAGACTAAAAAATTTTCTTGATATATTATACGTATCCACACACGTCCTAGTGTGTCTGAGAATTGACTTGAAAGATTGTTCTGTGGATCTTGAAATTTATCGTTTGTAGGATAGCAAGATCGTTGTATTGTAAGGATGCTTGATTGGACTACAAAATATATATTTTATATCCATGTATGTTTTTTATTTAATATATAAATAGATAATAGATCCTCTTTGAATAATTTTTTTTCGATTAAAAAAATTCCATCTTTGGGATCTGCGACGATGTGAACGTTTACTCTTTTATAAATTTTTTTAAAATACCACCACACCTTCCGCCGCGTGTCGCCTCAGATTCCAACAATCGGTATCAAAACGGTCTTTATATATTTGTATATTAAATACTGTGTGGGTGTTCTTGCATCGTTCATAATATATATATATATATATTGATATGTATGAATGAATGGATGGTTAGTTTTTTGAATGTATGGTTAATGATGAATCGTTAATTGTATGGTGATTTTTGAGTTTAGGTTTTATTCTTTATTTTTTCCTTAGATTTTGTGTAAGCCGCTTTGGGCATAGGAATCTTGTAATTTTTTTAATATCATGTGTAAAATTCCGATCGCAAGAAGTCGAAGAACGCACGAGATGAACGAGGAAGAAAAAAAAAAAGGAATTCCAACCGTCGCTGGCGGTTGATGGCGGCGGTGGATGGTGGCAGCGGTGAGAGAGTCCTACCGTTGGAGGCCATCGTTGTTATTGCAAGGGAAGTTTCACAGAAACCCTGATACCGTGTTACCATATCCCTACGATATGTCACAAAAACCCAAATCCTATCCTTATCTGTTAAATTTCAAAATTTGATTTTGAAATTTTGAAATTTTGAAATTTTGAATTTTGAATTTTAAAATTTGAAATTTGATTTTTAAAAGGATAATTATTGATTTTTTTTAAAATTAAAATTAAATATTGATTGGGTTTGATCTAAGTTTGATGAGTCATCAAATTGTTCTTTGACTATCAAATTCAATTAATTTTAAAATGATAATTACTGTAAACTGCTAGGTTTTAATTACTTAAAACTTGGTAATCACACCACTCTAAAAGTTATAGTAACATTTAGGATAACCAATTAGATAGTTATTCTAAGTTCACCTAATTTTGACTTATGCTCTTTAGAATGTTAAATGATCTTAGACCAATTAGATTGGATTAATTGTTAATTTTACATTCATAGGGTTATTTTAACTGGTAATTGATTTGAAATTAATTGATTAGTTAAAATAGAAACACATTATCCTAAAATAGTGAGTGAGAGAAGGTTGACATGTCAATGTAGCCTATGATCTCCATTATTAGTACAACACCGTGAGGTACAGTGAGAGTCTCGAGATAGCTTTGTTTTCATCCCCCTCAGTAAAGTTTCAAGTTGTATCTATACCAAGGTTGAACTTCTTAAGAAGATAAGATTAAGTGATGTAGTTTAATTTTTACCGACCCTAAGGCGGCATATTCTAAATCAAGTTATGGAATCTGAAATAACGGGTTACACTCACAAAGTTACAATTAAGATTTCAGTGGATAATTGTGACTTGACCAAATAAGCGATACATTATTATTAAAAGAGAATATATGAAATATTTTGAGTTTTAATTAATAAGGATGAGAATGTCTCATAGACAGTCTAAAATTAATCTCCGACCCTAAGGCGACACATTAATTGTTAGGTCGTCTTATCATGAATTAGTAAATGTTAAATTTATGTGTTTAATATGTTGCATTCGTGCATCACGTTTACTTTCTGAATTCTTGATATTTATTTCAATTATATTGAATTATGTATGTTTTCTTTTTCAGTTATATGTCTACCATGGGCAACCTTATTATTTCTGTACTTGCACTTGAGAAATTAAATGGTGATAATCTCATAAGATGGAAGTCAAATTTAAACTTTATGTTAATTTGTGAGAACCACAAATGTGTTCTTACTAAGGAATGTGATGAGGAGCTCACTGTCAATGCTCCTAAGAATGTTAGGAACAAGTTTGATGCTTGGATTCAATCCAACAACAAAGCTTAGTGCTACATGATTGTGAGCATGAATGATGTTATGAGAACCAAGCATGAAAGCACGAAAACTGCCTATGAAATTATGGAATCTTTACAGGCGATGTTTGGGTAGCAGTCTGATCAAAATCCATGAGGCTACTAGGAGTTACATGTTTTGAACATAGAAAGGTACTTCTATGAGGCAGAAGTACATAAGGCTACCATTGATGAGCGAACTCAAGTCAGCATTATACTTGAATCGCTCACACCTACTTTTTCTGTGTTTACCACCAACTATGTTATGAACAAGAGTATGACCAAACAGGGCGAGGAAAATGTTGTTGAGCAAAAACTTTTTTCCACTGTTGTTAAGAACAACGAAAGGAAGAAGAATAATGGTAAGGACAAGAGTAAGAACAAAAGAGGAAAGAAAGCCAAAAAGTCACACAAGGCCAAGAAAAACAAAGGCGACATCAAACTGAAGGGAAAATGTTTCCACTGTGGAGGTGAATGTCACTGGAAGAGAAACTATAGCAAGTATCTCTATGAGCTGAAAAAGAAAGGTCAATGTGATTTACTTATACTTGAAGTTTGTTTAGTGAAATATGATTCATCATCCTGGATATTAGATTCAGGAGCCACTAATCATGTATGTTCTTCTTTGCAGATGCTTGATTCGACAAGAGAGCTTACTTATGGCGATGTGATAATGAGAGTTGACAGTGGTGCGCTGGTGTCAGCGAAAGCATTAGGGACAATCCGTCTTAATTTTGGAAATAATTTTCTTATTTTGAACAATGTTTATTTTATTCCTGGATTTTCAAAAAAATTGATTTCTCTTTCATTACTGCATGAACAAGCTTTTGAAGTTTCTTTTATTAATAGTGAGTTTATTATTTCAAAAATTGATTCAATATTTGTCATTCTAAAGTTTCAAACGGACTGTATATGCTTAAATCAACTGAACATGCATTAAATAATTCTGAATTGTTTAAAGTAGCAAATCCTAAAAGTAACAAACGACAAAGAGTTTCTCATAATGATGATGACACGTATCTATGGCATCTTAGGTTATGACATATCACTCTAGATTGATTAAACAAGTTAACAAAGCATGAATAAAAGTTGGGACTCTTCATGTTGGTGAATCTTGTTTAGAGGAAAAAATGACCCAGAGACCTTTCACAGGAAAGGGCCAAAGAGCCAAGGAACCACTTGATCTAGTACATAGTGATGTTTGTGGACCGATCAATGTACAAGATAGAGGTAGGTATGATATTTTGTCACTTTTAATTACAATTACTCTAGATATGGTTATACTTACCTAATGCATAGAAAGTCTGAAACTTTTGGAAAGTTTAAGGACTTCAAAGTTGAAGCTTAAAAGTAATTAGGTAAATCATTGAAAACACTTCGATCAGATCAAGGTGGTGACTACTTAGATTTATAATTCAAGGATTATATGATGGAGTATACCATTCTATCCCAACTCACGACACCTGGAACGCCACAGTTAAATGGTGTTTCAGAAAGGAGAAATCGAACATTATTTTATATGGTTAGGTCTATGTTAAGCTACTCATCACTACCACTCACATTTTGGGGATATGCACTTCAAATGAAAACTTACATTTTGAATGTAGTGCATTCTAAGTCTATAAGCAATACACCTTTAGAGTTATGGAATGACTCTAAACCTAGTTTGTGTCGTTTCTATATATGGGGGTGTCCAGCTCACGTTCTTAGAACCAAGACTGGAAAATTATACTCAATGTCTGAATTGTGTATATTTGTTGGTAATGCTCCAGAGACTAGAGGTGAGTATTTTTATAGTCACAATGATCAAAAGGTGTTTGTATTGATAAATTCCATATTCCTTGGCACAACTATATGGAAAACTAGTCACATTTCTTGGCACAACTATATGGAAAACTATAAACCTCGAAGCAAAGTAGTTCTCGAAGAATTAGCATATGATGAGATCAGGCCACCTTCATCGTTAACCTATAAATGACAAACTATAAAAACCACTGTTCCTGTTCAGGAAACCCCGGTGCAGTGTCGTAGTGGGAGGGTTGTAAGACAACCTATTCGTTATGAACTAGAGACACATGTCTTAGTGCCTGACACTAATAAGGACGGTCCATTAACCTTTAAAGAGGCGATGAATGATCCTGAAAAGGAGAAATGGCAAGATGCCATGAACCAGGAAATGGAATCGATATATTCCAATTTCGTCTGTGAACTTGTAGATCCACCTGAAGATGTCAATCTCATTGGATGTAAATGGATCTTCGAGAAGAAAATAGGTACATATGGGAAAATAGAGACTTTCAAGGCATGAATGGTAGCTAAAGGCTATACACAAAATGAATGAGTCGATTATGAAGAGACATTTTCTCCCGTAGCCATGCTAAAATCCATTTGCATCCTTTTATCCATAGCCGCTAGTTTAGACTATGAAATATGACAAATGGATGTCAGTACAGTTTTTCTAAATGGCTCTCTTGCAGAAAGCATCTATATGATACAACCATAAGGGTTCGTGAAAAATGGACAAGATCAGAAAATATGCAAGTTGCTTAAATCCATTTATGGATTAAAGCAAGCATATAGATCTTAGAATCTTACATTTGATGAGATTATTAAATCATATGGCTTCGAGCAAAATGTTGATGAAGTTTGTGTTTATAAATACATCAAAGTTAAGATAGTGAGTTTCTTAGTTTTTTATGTTGATGATATTCTACTCATTGGGAATGATGTAGAAACTTTGTCAAAAGTAAAGAAATGGTTAACTGAGAAATTTCAAATGAAAGATTTGGGAGAGGTGAGCTATGTTCTATACATCCAAATCCTACTAGATAGAATGAACAAGCTCTTAACATTTTATCAGGGATCTTATATTGATAAGGTGTTGGAGATATTTTCTATGAAAAATTTCAAAAAAGGTCAACTACCGACCAGACATGGAATTGTCATTTTCAAGGAGCAGTGTCCTAAGACACCTCTAGAGGAAGACGATATGAGAAAAGTTCCTTTTACCTCAGTTGTTAATAATCTCATGTATGCAATGTTGTGTATGAGACCAAACATCTGTTATGTAGTACGGATTATCAGTCGTTATCAATTAAATCATGGTTTAGAACATTGGATTGTAGTAAAGCACATTCTCAAGTATCTCCGGAGAATGAGAAGTTATATGCTTGTTCATTCAGGTGGAGACCTGAATCTCAATATACTGATTCTGAATCATATGAGAATGGTCAAAAGTTGACTTCTATATTATACACTGAGGTGATCTGACTGTTATAGAGATAACGTTGGATCAGAACCTGGCTGACCCATTTACCAAGACACTTCCTGCGAAGTCGTTTGAGGGTCATGTGTAAAATATGCGGTTGAGAGAGATGTCACATTTGCTTTAGGGCAAGTGGGAGATTGTTTTGCATAATGCCCTCAAAACATGTGTTTAATATTTTTATTAACTTACCGTTTATCATAACGATTTAATACACATCAATCTGATGATCATATATAGATCAGTCTGAATCCTGAGTAGTCATGAACTCTTATGCATGTCTACTTGATCTTTTGATTCACTCGTTAAGATTTGTCTATAAAATAAGCTAGTGAATTTTATTTTGGAGATTCAGTGATATGGATGGCTGAGAACATTATCTTACAAGATTTGAAATCTGAGCTTTCCTAACGGATCGTATATTGATTTCATTAAGTGTTAATTCTAGAATTGAATGGTTATTGAGCTCAAATTTATAATATAATTATAAATTAGTCATTGATTAGTGAATTTATGGTACTCAAAGATCAAAAGGTAATTAGAAGAGTAAAATGATAATTTTGACCAACTCTAATTTATGAACTAATAATTAGAGGACATAAATACATGAAATGATTATATCAATGGATTATACGAGAATACTCTAAATACATTTTGTAATCTCTAAGGGTGAAATTCTATATTTATAGTGGAGTAATAATGAAATTACAAATAAGATTATTTAATTAAAGAGTTTAATTAATAATATGATTTATTAGAACTTAAGATTATGGGTTCATGGTCCCCAAGTCACCTCTGTGCTACAGAGTGTAGGGTGTGAATATCTCAGGACATGAGAAAATGACTGACTTGTAAAATGAGTTATATTTCTAGGGCAAGTATATAATTATGAGATAATTATTTATGATTACTTAATTAAGAATTAATTAATTAAATTATTTAATATAATTTTCAGAAAATATCATTAAATAATAATATCGATTAATTTTATGTTAATCGATAAGTGAGATAAAATATCTAATTTATGAAATTAGATAATATTTAATTATTATGAGATAATAATTGAAATTTTGAATCAACTAAGTATGTTTGAACTAACAGATAATCTAGTTAAAATGGATGATCATATAAGTTAATTTTTGAATGAATTAATATTTAAATATTTATCTGATTAAAATAAATAATAAATTTACAGAAATTGTCACGTGACATGTTGGACTGCCACATGTCAATCACAAATTTTGAATTAGAGATTGACAAGGACTATTGTAGTGCCACATGACACTACAGTGGTGCCGTGAGGCTCTCTGACTCTGCATGGCATATTGCAATGTCGTGTGGTACTGCAATGTTATACAGTTGCAGTGGATCCGACTTCAATTGCACATTTGTAATAAATTTATTATCTTATGTAAAACCCAAAAAATCTTATATGTCATTATTTAAAAAATATATTGATATTATTCTATTTGATTCAGTGTGCTAACAACACAGTTACAATCAGAGGTGCAACTCTCTAAGATTAAAAGTTAATAAAAAAGCTCTGTGAAGAACTTTTAGTTATTTTTCGATTAGAGTTTTATTTCACAAATCAGTCATTCTCTAAATTCTCTAGATCTCATGTGTTTAGTAAATCTAGAGACAATTTTTTTTTTTATATATTCTACGTGCCCACACACATCCTAGTGTGTTTGAGAATTGACTTGGAATATCGTGGTATGATCTCAAAGTCTATCGTTTGTGAGATAGCAAGATCGTTGTATTGCAATGACGCTTGATTGGACTACAAGAGGTATATTTTGTATCCATTTATATCTTTGATTTAATATATAAATATATAATGAATCCGATCCCAAAAAATTTTTTTTAATTAAAAAAATTTCATCTTTGGGATCTACGACGATGCGATCATTTATCATTTTATAAATATTTTTTTAAAACACCAACACGCATTCCGCCGCGCATCGCCACAGATTCCAACTTGCTGGCCAGATCCTGACACGGTGGATTCACGAACCTGAGGAGATGACTTCTCGACCTCTAGAATGGTTACTACCCGAGGCAGGACAAAAGCCTGAGGTGATCGAGATGAGCTCTTAGAGGCTCCCTAAGCGTCGCTGGTCTGCGGTGGACCATGCCCTGAGGAAGGAGGGATAAGCTTATCTGGAAAATTCCCAACACACATGGGAAGAGTTAGAGGAATGGACTTTGGTAAAGCAGGGTAGAAGACAGAGCGGGAGGTGGAGCTGGTGGTAGCGTCCTCTGCACCTTAGGCTGAGGAACAAAAGGATGAGATGCATATGGAACTATATTCCCTTTCGATCACTCTAGTTTCTTGGCTTGGAGCTCGTCCATCAAGTTCTTTTCTTTGCTTCTTCGGGGAAGGATCATCTCTGGCCAATCGCATACAGATGTAATAGTGTTACAGAGGAACAAAATAATAATAATAGCGAGAGTAGGGGAACAATTGAGGATCAAACTCGTACGATCAAGAAAACCCTTATTAGGCCCTTCATAATTTGAATTCCCTGAGCTAGAACCCTCCGACCATACTTCGATGGGAAGATCGATCGTGACGTCCTCTGGAGGATCCAAATACAGTCCCGCTTGAAACAGAGATTCAGGCCTGATAAGGATGTTAAAGGCACGAGCCTCAACAGGAAGCTCGACCCGGCAATAAATCTGGGACTAAAGGTGGGTTGGAAATCCTTCTAGACATTTCTTAATCTTTGCAAAGGAAATAATATAAGTTAGCGCCTGAAGAAAAGACAAGCAAACCTCCCCCTTCTAGAAGCGCGAGCTCACCTGCGGTCCAGAAGATTCGAGGGACCTGGTGTACCAGCTCCGAGTCCTCAGGAAGACCATCCTAGAACCTGGAGATCATAAACCAGCTATCATTCCAATCCTTATACCAGGTCGGGATTCCACTCACGATCTCATTCACCCCTACAGCATGACTACTAATATAGTACCAGCCCTGGTTACGAGGAGACGCCCCTCTAACCTTGCTCTTAGGAGGATACTTCATCTGAAACATAAAGTTAAGTTCATCCAGCGTGAGGTCCTCGCCATGATGCAATCTCCAAAGCACCCAACAGCCAACCTAGCCCTCCATGACTTAGGTTGAAGTTGGGCCAAAGTGATACTCGTCGTAGAAACCATTCCCTCAGAAAAGGATATAAAGGAAGTCTTAGCCCACACTTTAGTGAGGCCCAATACAACCTGATTCCCCTATACCACCGGGTACTTACCTTTTCACCCACCTTCGACAAACGTAGCTGAACATAGTATGGGATATGATAAGCCATTTGAATCGTACCCAGGTCATCTTTAGTTAAGGAGGAAAGATAGTAGTCAGCCCCCCATTCAGTCGGTGACCTCACTCGAACCAGCATAGGCCCCAGAATCGACACGCGGGCTAGTGGCCTTGATTGATGCATCAACACAATCCATCTAGTCTACAAACCTCCGCCCTGGAACCCCCAGACACGATGAAAACTCAGAGAAAAGGCAAAAGCAAGGATAAAGAAAAAACTAAGGCAAAGGAAGAGCAACTTACCACAGTAAAGCGACAACGTCGAGAAATGAGTGTTAAAATAAGAAACAGGCACCCTTCTAGATGTCTCCTAAGACAATGAGAAACTAGAAAGACATGAGAAACATAAGAAAGTAAAGAAGAGAATCTCTTGTTCTGAAAGAATGAAGGAGGTCTCGGTAAAGGGTTTTGGTATCTCGCATGGGATAAAATTGTTGAAGAAAGGGAGGGGATCACATATTTATAGGCCCCAACTCATATGACGATCAGAATCGTTACGTCGATCTAACGGTCGAAGTGGGACCCATTCATGGGCCAATAGAACGAGCTCGGGCATTCAAGCATCGCTCATGAATTTACGGAAGTGATAGGTGATGCATCACAGAGTCAGGTATTGGGTCGCGCATCCTCCCCTTCATGCACCCGCACGCCATCATTATCACTACTCTAATAAATAATTGGTTATGAAGTTAAAAATTGGTGAAGGTACGCGCACATACAAGGACCACCAAGCAGTTAATTTGATTAATCGTGAATGAAGAAGTCTTTAGACCTGGGTGGACATGACCCCCTAAATCTTCGATTGGGGGCAACTGTTATGGGCATTCTCTAACTACCAATGACATGGTGCCATGTGTCATGAAAATGAATTGGGGTCCAAGCCCTCGAAGGAAGGACGAGAACCTAGCCATGTCGACCTTCAAAGAGCCTGGGTTGCACTGACCAGAGCAGACGAAGAACGGTAGGAGAGAGATCCACTAAAAGAGCTTGGTTGGCCCTGTGTTAGCGTTATCATTACCCGCTAAAATTGATACTCTGCATGGCATCCTCCTATTTGATCCGAACATGTGCCGGGTCCAATCACCATAATGGGGGTATCAAATCATCCCCCAATCGGTCACCTCATCTACGTTCGGCATGATCGGGGCATATCAACATTTAATATATATTCTTTTATGCCAGTTTAGGGGATAAAGGCATTAAATTCCACCTCCAACTCATCAAATCAAGGAAGAATCATCACATCATCGAGGCTTATTCAACACACTGCTTCTCATGGGGGCTTGAGGTATAAATACCCCACTTACACTAGAAGAAGGTAAGCGATTCTCCCCTTAGGAAACTTTTGCCAAAATTATACTAGGATACTAACTTAGGCATTAGAGGCCCTTAGGCAAGGAAACCACCCCTGGTTCTCCTTGTTGTTTGGGTTCTTTGTTTTTGTTTTGCAGCTTCCCAGGCCAAGAGCATTTTCAGGCTAAGGGAAGAACGCACGTATTCGTACTGTTAAGATTTTTTGCATCAACAATATCATTGGTAGTAAACATATTAAATGAAGGGTCATCGAAACCAATATTAATTACACCAAATTCATCAACATGTTAATAGAAGGCAATGATTTTAGGGTAGAGAACATTTTAAGCTTGAGTCTTTTGTGAAGAATAAAAAACACCCAAATGGGAGGGAATTAGCACTTCATGCTCTAAAATCATTATGTTCCCTTCCGAAAGAGAAATTAGCTACAAAAAAATTACTTAAGAGCAAAACTAAATGTAGTCACATTGTTGATCGAGCTTTCAAGTATAATTTTTGTATAGCTTTAGGTTCAAAATATAATGTTTTAGGTCTTGTTTGGCTGCGAGTAGTGAAAAATATTAAAACACTGAACATACTATTTTAGTATTATCTCACGTTTGACTTGACAGTTTGTCCGAATTAGTTAATAACGGTGAGACTAAATAGTACTTCTATCACCGTATTAACTAATACGGTCTTCATCATTGGGACTTAACAGGGCTAAGAGGCAAAAAAAAATTATCGCTCCATTTCTCCTCTCTACCTCACCATGTGCGAGACTCAGTGAGATCAAAGCCTTCCCCCGGCGATGACTCCTCCGGCGAGAGCTCAGTGCCCGCCATCACTAGTGAACTTTTGTACTTCCTCTTCTATTTGTTTTTGCACTTTTTGAAGAAATCATTATTTATAGTGCAAACTGCATTCCAGTTCAAACATTCTCGATTGGGGAAATGTTTACGATCTGGAAGGTAAGAGTACCATTCTAGTGCTTAATAGTAACCGTTGTATCATCAATCTGAAATGAAGGTGGAGAATAAAAGTTGCATTTGCGTATTTGTTTGCTGACGTATTCCTCTCCTCCCCCTCTTAGAAAGTGACGAATGAGATGGAATTATGATATTTAGCTCTGTCTCATAAGACTATTTGATAGTTTGTGAAGAAGAAGCTCAACATCGATGAAGAAGAAACTGTGCGTCAATGAAGAAGAGGATATTATAAACTATTTGAGGTGGGAATGAAAGGTTCGGTGAAGAAGAATAGGACTTCAGATTTTTCTATTTTTTAAAGGTGGATTTTAGATTGGAAAGCTTTGAAAGTTCAAGATGATTTTAAACTATGTCAAATATGCCTGTTAACAAAGCTGAAATAATATTTTACTTTTGAATTTTAATGTGAAATGTCATGCTAGGATTTTTAGGATATGAATTTTCTTTTGATAGACTATTTTTTGACATATTTATATAATATTCACATTTTATTGTTCTTTATATATTTTAAAGAATATTTAGTAGTAAGTATATTGTCTACTTGAAAATATGAAATATTTTTGTTTGTGATTGGAAAGCCAAATAATATATAACTTCAGGAATAAATGATGAATGAAAGTATTACAATTCAGTACTGTCATGTATCAAACAGTTTTTACATGTAGTATAGTTTTTTAACCAATACAACACCAAACATTAAATTACACTATTTAATCTAGTACAATACAGTACAGTTTAATCTGATAGATTTAATACAATACTAGATTTAGTTTTCATGCCCATGCGTGAAGAGTGTTATTTAATCGAAAACAACCATTAATGAATTAGAGAGTGTGAATTTCTTATAATTTGTAAGGGATTAAATCGAAAAAAATTAACAAACTGACACAGATTTTGATGGTTTAAGTGAATGTATTTTTCAGACAAACTGGATTGGCGCAATTGGTTAAATTCACACACTCATATTTTAGAGTTCGTGAGTTCGAGTCATATTTCATATCTCTATAAAATTTATAATATAACTTTGACAAAAAAATATGAATTTAATTTTCAAATTATTATTTTTTTACAGAATAATACCGTAATTATTATTATTATTATAAAAAAAACTAAAAAAAGAGAGAGAAGAGAGAGGAAAAGTAGCTCTCAGCCCCGCGTTGCTTCTCTGTCATTCTTTCTTTCTTCGGCTTTGCTTTGCTTTAAATAAATTTCCAACCTCGAAATCAAAGAATATAATACCGAAACCCCTTCAAATCCCACCTGTCTTTCCCTCATTCTTTCGTTTTACAGACAAACCCCCCAGAGAGAGAGAGAGAGAGATTATCTACAGGTAATCCAATATCTTTTTTCTCTTTTCGGTTTCCATTTCATCCCCCTTTTACTTCCCCCTTCCCTGTTAATTCGGTTTCAATCTGGGCCTCAATTTTCTCCGCCACTCTGTCTTTTTGTTTTCTTAATTAAGCGTTGTCTTTTTGTTTCTTTTCTATTTTTACAACCCCCAGAACCCGAAATCTGTTGTTCTTTTTAGATTATAGTATCTGGGTTCTTTTTCATTCGGACGTATTTCTTCCCGGTTCTTGTTCATTTGGCTGTTGATTCAGTTGTTTTGTGTTTTGATTATTGGGTTGAGGTGGAATCGAGATCAATCTGTATCTGGATTTTACCTTCTGATTTCCTGATTTTACCTTCTGATTTCCAAATTTTCTGCTCATGCTTGGATTGTGAATTTGAATATTGCAATTTGTTTTGACGATGGAGGGCCGGAACTATCACGGGCGTGGATTAGTGGTAAAATTTGGATTTCTCTCCGTTATATTTCTAGGATAGGTGAACATGTTGTACATTTCTTTTTCAGGATACTTTTAGGTGTATCGAATTCAACGTGCACAAACCAATTTTCATTTGAAATGTTCATGATGCATCCTTGGGTTACATTATTTAAATGGTATGACTGTGACATAAGAGCTAAGAAGGAAAATTTTCTAATCGTGGCTGCACGTAGTGGAAGAATTTCGAGCTCAGATTCTAGAGCCAGTGATGCTGCCATTTTCTTTCATTACTTAAATTCATTTTTCGTTTTTTTTTTCTGTTTCAAAATTGGTAATTAGGGGGTCCATGATGGCTGTACTTAGTTAACCTGTTGTGGCAAATGCAGGCACATGCCCCTCCTCCTGGCTACTTTGTACGATTTGATAATACCAGTGCTGAGGAAGATCTTTATCTGAGCAAGAAAGCGAGAATGCGCAGGTGGCTTTGTTGTACTTGTCAAGTTGAAGAATCTTACCCATCAGCCGAAAATGAGCACCTGAAAAGCCCGAGGAATTATGCAGATGGTAGAGGTCTCAATTATCACTACTTTCCTATGATTAAACTAGTAGAATATAAAATTAAAATATAATTTAGAAGCAGGTACAACACGCATGCTACATGTTTTTATAAAGTGAATGTTAATTTAACTATTGAAGGAATTTTAATGTCCTAAGAAACAAAGTTGAAAATTTTCGTTGAATTTTCAAGGATGAATGTTCTTCCACGGCATGATTTCTTAATCTTTCTTTCTCTTTCTTTTAGTCTTTTCTTTTTTGATAAAAGCAGGACATGATATTCTTAGCACCATGTGTATTAATAAGACTTAGTTGTTTCTGTGAAGTCAATTATAAAATGTGTGGTAAATACCTTATGACTGATGCCCTTCATGTCGTACTACAGTTCAAAAATCACAAAGTTATTTAGTAAAATAGAACTATCTAATAGTAAGTTAGTTCGAAGTTCCATTTTATTAAGAACTTAGTTTCTTTAGGGTGTATACTGGATGGAATGATACAATTACGATGGCTATCATAAAAGCCTTTTTTTGAACTTTTTATGACTCGACCCATATCCTGCCAGGGAATGAAGTTCTCCAAAACAATTTGTTACTGGATACTGGGATGTGAAAATACTTCATCTGCACACATTAACCTACTGTAACTCATGGATTCTCCAAATTGTCTTTTAGTTCTTCATTTTTGTTCGACTCCGTCTGTATGGAATTTTTGTATACACATAGTTAATTAAATATGTTGAAATGTTCTACGTCTTTCAAGAGTCTTGCATGCTCCTATTACTATGTTATATTCCCTTCCACCCGGCTATATTCTTATTAAACGAGGCCTGTTAAAATGTTGTGCACTCAGGTCATCCTAAAGGTAAGGTGCAGGCTCCTGTAAAAGCTGAAGTACATAAGGCACCACCACCCATTGATGTGCCAGCATTGTCTCTGGATGAACTGAAAGAAAAGACTGACAACTTCGGATCCAAAGCATTGATTGGTGAAGGATCTTATGGTAGAGTTTATTATGCAAGCTTAAATAGTGGGAAAGCTGTGGCAGTGAAGAAACTTGATGTTTCATCGGAGCCCGACTCCAATGTTGAATTTTTAACTCAGGTGAGTATAGGTATTGTTAAATTACCAATTATCCTAAAAGCTTAAGTTGTTGGGTGAAAACGAATTTATATATTTGAATTAATTTCTTAACACCCCTCACGTGTAGGCATGTAATTTTTTACTGAGCCTGACATATAGACAAATGGAGAAGAATATTGTTGATGCGAGTATTTGAACTCAAGACCTCCCGTTTTGATGCCTTGTTAAGTTGTCAATGAACCCAAAAGCTTAAGCTGTTGGTTTAGAGTGGATTTATATATTTGAATTATTTCTTTAACATATATAAATGTCGAGTGGACTTGCAAGTTGCCTGTACTTGCTTTAAAAATTTTCCTTAGGTAATTAATTATGTTCCTTTATTTTCAATTTCAAACTGTTCATTTCTCGTATATCAGGTTTCCATGGTATCAAGGTTGAAACATGAAAATCTCGTTGAGTTGCTTGGTTATTGTGTGGAAGGAAATATCCGTGTACTAGCCTATGAGTTTGCAACCATGGGTTCTCTACATGACATATTGCATGGTAACCCATCTCATCCACATCTAATTTTCAAGTTACATATTTACAATGATATGTATGCAGTTAATATGAGTCCTTTTTGCAAGTATAGGCCGAAAGGGAGTACAAGGGGCTCAACCAGGCCCTGTGCTTGATTGGATGCAGAGGGTGAGAATTGCAGTTGATGCAGCAAGAGGGTTGGAATATTTGCATGAGAAGGTCCAACCTTCTATTATACATAGAGATATCCGATCTAGCAATGTGCTTCTCTTCGAGGACTACAAAGCAAAAATTGCAGATTTTAACCTTTCAAATCAAGCTCCTGACATGGCTGCTCGCCTTCATTCTACACGAGTGTTGGGAACTTTTGGCTATCATGCTCCAGAGTAATGCATCCCAAATTCATTTTCCTGGTTCTTATTTTTCACTCGTATACTTTTAACTTATTTTATGGATGGCTACCTGTCAGTTCTTTTAATATCGTGTTTTACTATTCTGTGAGTCAAACATTTCATAGGATTTCTAATACATGCGTGCTTAAAATGATGATCGATATCCTGATAATCTTAGCTCTTCAGAGACATTTGTTTTGGGTGATTGTGCTTGGGGATGTAATAATCAGGGAGGGCTATAAGTATATCTGATCCATCTAGGGGCTGTTTGGGATAGCGGTATCGGTGTCTTAAAGTTCGAGGGTAAGTTTGAGACCCCCCAAAATTGTGGGTTTTAGGGACGCTAGGAATCCTGATGGTAACAATATAACAAATTGTCCAACTTTACCCAATAACTATTTTTCTAAATCCAAGGCTAATGTAGGGAAATGACTAACAAATTTATGACATGCCATGCAATTTATATAACATACTCAAGCGTTGCTAAACATAATAATCTTATCTTTCCAGATATCTTACATTCTGACAATCATATTCTAGGAATTTGATTCTAGAAATAATTTTATCATTGTCTGTTTATGATTTGATCACCATTTTTTTAGTAGCAGGACTTTTTGCTCTTTTAAACTATTCCACATCATTGATGTGTTATCTCGGTCAAGTTATAACTGTTCATGAAGTATAATATCTTCTCTGCGCAGGTATGCGATGACTGGACAATTAACGCAGAAGAGTGATGTATACAGTTTCGGGGTGGTTCTCCTTGAGCTTCTTACTGGGAGGAAACCTGTCGATCATACTATGCCTCGTGGACAGCAAAGTCTTGTTACTTGGGTGAGCTTATTATATGTTTCTCACTTTATACTTTTCATGCCCTCCGCTTATCTACCTTTGAGCTTTGGCCCCAACGTAGGTGTTGGGGGGACCTCGGTGCGGTGGCGGGTGGGCACAATGTTCGCTGCTGGATAGTGGGGTCTCCCCCTCCTCTACCCATTTTAATGAACAAATTTAATTTTGAATTTGGTTCGACGTTTTCTTTGTTTTCTTTGGTCAGGCCACTCCAAGGCTGAGTGAAGATAAAGTTAAACAATGCGTGGATCCGAAGTTAAAGGGAGAATATCCTCCTAAAGGAGTTGCAAAGGTACAAATTTTAATACTAGTAGTATAATAGGACACGGTCATTATCATTAATAGAAGCTGATCTTACGGTTGGTTTGTTCCTCTTCTGTTAACGCAGCTGGCAGCTGTGGCGGCATTATGTGTACAGTATGAAGCCGAATTCAGGCCAAATATGAGCATTGTGGTCAAGGCTCTTCAACCACTTTTGAAGCCCCCGGCACCTGCTCCCGAACATTGACGGGAAATGAAATGAGTTGACTTTCTGTTGTGTTCTATTTCTCAAGGCATGTGTTTCTCCATGTTTTGAATCTTCTGGTTTCAATTTGCCTGCGGATTTGGTCACCTTAATTTTTACAGTTTCCTTTTTTCAAGTGTCATGTACTTGAAGTGGATGAGTAGAATTTGAGATTGGCCAGTTTTATAGTTGTCTGATGATGATGATGTTATTGCTATTTGTATCTGGCTTTTTAAGTACACAAAAAGAAGAATGAGTTGTGAAAAGGGTTGTGTGGGAAAAATATTTGTTATTTGTCAACTGTTTGATTCTCTCAACTTTGTGCTATTAAATTAGTTCTCCATTTGTTTCATTAAATATGCAGTGTATAACTTATGGAATTGGGAAATTGAGAGCGTCACCTATTTTTTTGATTTGATGAACAACAGACAACTTCTCATATTTTTATTTTTAAGTATTTATTTTTCTTGTTTTATGTACCGAGCTTGGGTTGGTATTTATAAAAAAGAATATGCATTTTTCATCCATTGATGCAGAAGCTGTTTTTTTAAAAGCAATGGTTTGAACTGTGGAGATGTATGGATTGAACTATGGAGATGTATTCCTGTAGAAAGTGGATGACCATTGAGCTAAAGGTCTTTGGCCAATAAATGCGAAGCTGGTTTGATATGCAAAGCAATTAGCTCAGTAATTGCATTTTTTCGGTGGTGGTTTTGTTAAAGAAGAATCCATCGTTTCTTAAAGAGATTCTCTTTTGTTTTTGGTTAAAAATAAAAAGGATTCCTGTGGGAAATTTGATAAAAAAAATAATCTGTATTTTCTTATTGTTCTTTCTTTAATAAGGTTATAGAAAACTAGTCTCCAAAACATCATAGTTCTGACAAATTAATTTTAATCAAATTATTGAAATAGACGAACAAGATCAACAGCTCAAAAACAAGAGAAGATGGTGGAATAAAAAAATAGAGTTTTATTATAGATTATGTATATTTTAACTGAAACAATTTTGTACCAAACACTCTTGAAATTCTATTAGGAAAAACCATGAACTATTTAACTTAAAAACGTTATAATTATCTTATTTAGTATTTGACTTTTAAGTTTACAAACAAGCTTTAAAAATTATTTCTCCGTATTTATATGAAGAATCGAATAAACTTTTTTCTCCACAATTCAGAATATGAAGAATAGGTGGAGCTAACCTTTTTTCTCCACATTTTAGAATATGAAGAATAGGTGGAACTAACGACAAAAATGTGACGGTTGTAACGGTCATAACCAGTCATATAGAGAATCAAATAAACTTTTTTGGGTAAGGCAGGTATATGAGTCTTATAACAATATTCTGACATATATATACTTGTATGCATCAAATATTTCATGTTATACCACAACCTTAACAAGGTCTTGCTACTAATAAGATTATTATATGAGTGACATGGAGCTGCTACAGTTAGTAGCGACTTTGCTTGGAAGAAAAACATATTAGTGGCTCATACGCCACAAACAAGATTACAATCCTAGTAAGTGTATGCTAAATGACATGTTTATACATAGTATGGAAATGTGACATTTATACCATTGTCATAGTTTTTCTATAAGGGTTGCTTAAATGATCATCTTAGCAGGCTATCAAGCATGTTCTTTGTCACGGAGCTTTTGTGGTACTAGGCCAGTGTGATATCATGGATATCTCATGTATGAGATACTTTAAAAATGTATTGAGCATATGTCAAATGTGCTGAACATTGATGTTCTTACAACACATTTGAACAATCTTCAATACACATCATACTAACCCAGTACCGCAGAATTTTTCTCTGTAATACTGCTAGTTTACTTTTGCCATCAATTCAATTCCCATATTTTCAAGAAACATCAAGGATACTTTTGGATATCAAAAGGTAGAAAGAAAAGGAAAGACATTTTCCATTTATACTTCTATGTTGAGTATGACACTAACTTTTAAATCTTCTTTGAATTTCTCTTACTTTTCCTCTTATTTTTATTCTTTCCTTTATGTTTTCCAAGATTCATACATAACCTAAAGAAAAATTTATGAGCACTGAAGTAAGATTTGGGTGCCAATTCAGTAAGAATAAATAACATCTCCATTTCATGCTAGAGTCAAATATCCCACTTTCTCAACCAAAATCTTTCACAACATTTGAACACTAACATGTTTTTAAAGGTCATAAGAAATGATATTTTGAAAGAAGACCAAAAAAGAAATAAAAATGAATACTCAACTGTGGTCTAGGATAAAAGAATACAAATACAATACTACAGATGAAATAAACAATGGTAAGTTGAGAATAGGCAGGAATATAGAGAGTGAAGATACCCAGTAGTTGCAATTCTTTATCTATCTAAATCTCCATCAGCAAAAATTACAGCAGCATCTACGCTCCAAACCCATTTACGAAATGCTCTGTGGTCCTTTTTTTGTACTTTATTTGAGTGATTGTGATACGTCGGCTCCATTTACTGTCGTTCGCTAACCAAGCTGAAAGAATTACTTGGAAGAATACTTCTGCATAATGATAAAACCTCAGATTGGTTATTTGGTGTTATAAGGCTCTTTGAACCAAAATCATTAGGTAACACAGCCTTAAAAAAAAGAGAATGTTACATAAGTATCTAGACAAGTGTGTAACGAGGGATACCGTATCCAAGTAGCTTTAAGTAGGCAGAAGTGGCTGTCTCTCATCAGATCCTACCCGATGAGTAGCCTGGGAAAAAAGGAGAGAAGCATATACAAGTTTAGCTTGTCATTAATTAAAACCAGAAGTGTGAAAGTAGTATTTTTTTCTTAACCAACTGTGGGATAACAAGCTAATAATTGGTTAACTTTTAACCTCTTCATTTGCTCCTGCTGCCATATTTATAAAGGAATCCTTTGACCTGAATAGGCAATAAAACAACAGAAATGAGAATTTTTCTAATAATGGGTTCGTTTACATTCGTCAGCGCTCAAAGCTCGTTTAGTTATTCAGAAGGAAAAAGAAGCAGAAGAAAACTGAACCTATTCAGGGAAATATAGTTATGTAAAATGCAAGCATGCAGAAGAAATGGGAAGTTGTCAAATGCCTGTAGAAGCAACTAAAATATTCAGAATCATGTGGAATAGAATTAAAAAAACAAGCTCGTACCGGTGGCTATCTTGAACATCCACCATCTCCATCGTTCCATTCTTCTGTTCATCTCTGACTTTCGAAAGGGGTGAAAAGAACTGATGGTAAAAATGAAACATAAGGTCCCATGAAAAAGAGTCGGTTAGCATAAATATTTACCGAGTTTTTGCCTCCTTAAATTACCTGATGCATGGATATAAATACAATGGAAATCCCCAAGATGAAGTTCATGGTCAATTTATGGCCAAAGAGGGCAGCTGATGCTATGCCCGTAAAGATTGTGGCAACTGTTGAAGAGTACTTCTTCAAAATTGTATCTGAAGCATCAGAGAACACCTCTAATTAATGTTGCTAAAAGAAATCATAAGAGTCTAATTTAAGAGAGATACTTCCATATCACGATATGACTCTAAAATCTTTTTTGACATAGATAAGGACAATAGCTGCTTCATGCATGAATTACCTGCATATTTGAAGAAAAAAGAGGATAAAATCCCTTGGGCCGCGTTGTTAGCTATTAGAAGCATGGTAGCTTTTGAATGCCCCTCCAGGATATTAAAGCTACTAGGACCTACAGCATACAAAATATGATCATGAGGCCCAATATCCAAGATTTTTCCAGTACCACGTTAAGGGTACAGTCACTCTCTTACATTAAACCTATAAGCCGAAAATCGAAACACTTAAAAAGTGCTTTCAAAATTTGAAAAGGAAACTTCTCCCAAGTTATTACGGTATTAGAAGATGCCAAAGTTTCTTGAGTTTATCAGTTACCATTTTACCTTATGGTTATCAGGATTATCATTATATAGTGCTTTACCTATTAAAAAATTATTATGTAGTGCCCTCATCTGTGCATCCTAATTTGAACTCAAATCAATCTCCCTAAGAAATTAGCAACCTGTGGACAAACCTTCAAATGTCCTTGTGTATTCAATTAATGGAATTACTCCACAGTGAGTTGCTAATACAGCTGATCAAAGAAGAAAGGGGAAGAAACCAAAAGGAAAAAAACCGAAAAAGAAAAAGAAACTGAAGACTAGAATCAATTTGTTGGACTCCTCGAAGGACTCATCTGGTAACCTCCTTTTCAAGTCCTTTATTTTCTGACATGAAAAATATCTCATTGTTCTATGATCTTTATACAGGTACAAGTTACTTGAGGACTGACAGTCATAGGGTGACAGTGAGAAATTCAATAATTAAAAAGAAAATTAATAAGACAACATCTGGACAACAACGTAAAATATTACCGATAGAATCATACCTTTAATGATAACAGTTCCTAATATCCCCAAAAAGTTGAAAAAAGCACCATATCCATACAAAAATAAGTTCTGCATTTAGGAAAGATAAATTTAGGTTAGAAGATAACAATTGCACTATTCTTACAAATCTTATATTTTGAATATAGCACTGACAGTTGAGAAGATACAAGTTATAAAAACTACTAAGAGATCTGTTAAAGGCTACAATGAAAACTTAAAGAAGTGTGGCTCTAAAGCAATGAAAGAGTCATATTTATTATGCTTTTCAGGACAATGAATCTAGAAACTCCATTAAATTACTATTAACACATCATACGGTTTCTGACGGAGCATGCTTTTTTTTTATACTTTAACACTAAATGAGTAGGCCAAATTTCTAAGGCAAACAAAGTTAAGGAGGAATTTTCCATATCATCTCAAACTTTAGTCAAATTCAGCCAAACATAGTGGCTCGTTAGCACAATCCTTTACTACTAGATTTTCCATTAACAAAAGCTAATTTTAAGTATAATTAAACATACATATTAGAAAAGATTACAAAAATTTATAAATGCCACTTTATATCCAAGACTCATAAAAGCAACAAAAGTTGTATTATATAACCTGAAGGTAAATGCTTGTGTCATATTGGCTCTTCAAAGCATACTCGTTGAAAACTGAGGCCATTGATGGAACAGTAACCTGTAAAATGAATTCCCAAGGTAAATCTCCCATGAGCAGGACGCATTTTTACTGGGCCATAAATGATACTAAAATGAAAATTAAACTCATTTACTTTGCCCTAATGCACAGACACCCATTGTCAATTTTTTTGGCCAATTTGATCCATACGTCTTAACAAAGGAAAAAAATGCCTATATTCCTTTACTATACTGTCAGAAAAACATGTTTTCAAGTGGCTGCATGAACCATGTAATAAAGGCTATACTTCCTCCATTACTTTTTCTCTCTGGTATAATCTCTCCCCCTGACCCAATGTGCTGGAACCCTCTCCCAGTTCTGATAATCTTCCCATGAAGCTCACAAAGATCTTGTTGCTAACCCCATGATCTCACTTACTGGATTGCACTTATAGTGACTCTAATCAACTTCAGTCCTTATTATCATTTTTTGGTGTCGGTTCATCTAATAATGCTCTACCAATATAATCATAGATAGATGACGATGAGGAGGACAATATGTTGAGTTGAATGCCTTGAGGACAAATATCTATTGAGTTTGACATATGTTGAAGTTGCAGATATTTAAAAAAAAAAAGATTATGATCAGGGGTCCTATGTGTGCCTTGGGAGTGCTGTAGAAATGACAAATCAATCTACACCAAACTGGAATTTCTGTGCCATAGATATTTCATAAACTTATCTCCATGGTCCCTAGAAAAACAAAGATGCTGATGGGAAGAATCCATTGAAACCTAACTAGATTTACTCTAAACTGTAGACACAGAAAATATAACAGTAAACAAAAGGATACTCTAAAATAGCAGAGTTGCTTACAAAAACCAAAGTGTAAATGTATGCGCTTAGAGCAATTGGAACACCCAGAGCAGTGGCGCCTTCAGGTAAGGAACGCAACTGATTTACGCTGATCCCAATGAGCAATAGAGCCAGTGCCTCCCACTGTAACAAATGAATTCATCAGTTTCTCACTCATGATACAGGCAAAGAAGCATATTACTTTCTACACTTGAGGAAATCCCTTCCCACTCTGTCTGAAAAAACTGGTATTCTAACTTAACTGAAAGCCACGATGAATACTAGGACATTGCACTAACCTGAATAATAGAAAATCGACGTCGCATTATCAGCTTTAATAGGACTGCAATTACCAAAACCTGCATGTCCACAGTTACAATGAAATTTCAGCAAGACTATAGGTGAACTATTCAAGAAAAGAATAAATTCATCAAATAAGAATGACAAACACTTTCTATGTAAGACAGTTAGATGACTATTGAGATAAACCATTTTAGTTGTTTTCCGTGTTAAATTTGCCAATAAGAACGTAGCACAGTTTATTGATCCCAACCTCTCGTACCACAAGTCCACAGGTGACTTTTTTCATGCATGCATGTCTTCGTTAGGTTAGGAGGCAAGACGTATTTTTTGAACTACATATCAAGTCAATCAGAAGAGAATAAAGTATTGTCGGTAATCATTTATGCACAAAACATGCACCAAATTTTCTAATAGTCCATGCTCGCATCTAACCAAAGAAATACTTAAGTGTTAAAAAGCAGGAAATTCATGAAAGTTGAAATCATAAATACAAAGAAAGATATGAGTTAAACTAATGATGAAATAACAGCAAATGCATTAACATGCCTCTACAGAGATAGTTTAAAATATATACTAGTATATAATATACCTTTAAATTGCTCAGCATCTTCACCGTAGCAGGATTAAAGTACAACTGCAGAAAGGATAAGCTCGGTCAACTACTATGGATTATGCTAAAATGCACGATGACTATTAACTTAACAAGTCACCAACAACAGGAATAGAAACATTACACTCATGGAGATACAACTTATACCTGCATGATGAACTTTAGATAGTTATTAATGGCATAGAGAAGTGCTGGAACAGCGAGAAGTACATTGTTGCGAGCCGCCTGCAAGAAGGAAAAATATTGTAGAGGTTTCACATAAAAATCTAAAATTTAGAGGCACAAAATCATTATAATCATATAAAAAGGAAAGTGCTTTAATGATAGCTTCTAACAGTGAGTCATCAATATGATATGTCTATTGGGTGTAAGAGGAAAACTTTGGGTGCTAAAACCTCACAAGCTAGAGCACCAAGAAAGTTTGGATTATGATCCTAGGGCAATCAAACACAGGAAAATGGTATGTATATTGGGTGTAAGATGAAAACTTTGGGTGCTAAAACCTCGCAAGCTGCAGCACCAGGTAAGTTTGGACTTTGATTGTAGGGAAATCAAACCTAGGAACATGCGCCTAAACCAAATAGCCAAGTATTAACCCTAACTATCAGGCCGCACTACGCCAATATCATCGATGAAAATACATATATAGCATTTGCAGTGCTCGTATGAAACTAGTACCTGCATAAATGTAGACATTGATAGGAGAGGTTTTTCCCCAACTTTTTGATTCCTAGACTGCAAAATCAACCAAAACCTACTAACATGAATAGACAGCTCAAAATAGTCAAGAAATACAACATCATGGACTTTTTACAAAGTTCATAAAGAACCATAAATAATGTCTCTTATGCTCCCCTTTCCCATCTTCTCCTCCCCCTACCCACTGACCTTCAAACATTTGCTGCCCATCAAGATTCACAAGCCACTTTCACTTGGTGAAAGAACTAAATCTTGTGTTGTATGCTAGAAGTAAACAACATTAGGGGATAAGTCAAGATGGACCCACACATGCTCGCCACCTCACCAGACAGTTGGGATCGTGAATTCAAAACAATTAACAGTATGTCAGTACCTGGATTATAAGCATGATAATGGCAAAGACAACCTTTGCAGCCTCAGTCAAAAAGTTTACACTGATTGGACTGAACTTGAATTTGCCATCCACCTTCGACATATATACCAAAATAGGCTGGTACAGAAGACATTAAAAATGTGAATCAATATACCAGCCAGAAATCTTTCTGAAAAAATCACTCCACAATTTTCTGGACAAATACAACCATATTTCTCCAGATTATCACATACAAACTTGAGGAACATTAAAGGGCAATTGCAAATTTTTTATTTGTATTAGCTAGAACCAAGAAACTTCTATCAATTTTTTAGATTTTACAGTTGGAAATCACGATACTTGAAAACTAAGAGACCACCCTTGAATTAGTACATTGAATTTCAAATGATTTCAAATAATCATTGAATTTTTTAATTTCAAATGATGATGATGATAGTTTCACATGACCTCAAAATGCTCTTCAATCCATGCTAACATACCAAAATAAAACATTCACTGAAGTACTTAAAATGCTCTTCAATCCATGCTAGTCAGTCCACAGTCCACACCGTTAACAATAGTATCCTCTCAATCATACAAACCCGACATGGGAGAAAGGGATGAAGGCCGCCAAAAAAATACATGAAAGAACTTAAAAAATCAATTCCGACACCTTTTCTATCCGGAAATAATTTATTCAAATGAAACTTCAAAAGGAGAATATTCTAGAGTTGTTTTCAAATTCAAAGCTTTGCCACATAGAAGTAGCGAATATGTTACCTTCATAAAAGATTCTCATTAAAACAAGAAGCCAAGTTTTTCCATACTCTTATATGGAATTTCTCTTGAGAGGGCAAAGGGCAAATCATTTACTAGGGGTAGTTAATTCTTCTTAAATGCCTGAGTTATCATAACTATGAAATTCATCATCCTAATAACTGGAAGATTGTCTTTAATGGTGGAATGTTAAAACTGAAGTTAGAGACAATAATCACCTGGAAACCAACCAAGGCACAATCACCAACAACCAAGAGGATGTTGAGTACTCGTTGCTTTGATGATATCCTGCTTTTATGTCTGTCGTATGCTCTAGATACAGTTTTGGTAGTTGGAGAAACCAACTTGGAATGGCATACACTGCATTCTACCATCCCGTTCTTCATTGGTCTTCTTCAAAACTGTCACACCCTACACAAAATTGAATCTGTAGCAAAGAGATGATCATCAGCTAGACAGCTAAAGAGAATATTATTCAAATAGTCATAGAAATTTAAATTGATACCCAAAAATTGATTACATGCTATTCTTTACTGCTAACTCATTATATAAGCACAGACTACGGAACATTTCTAACATATGTATTGAAATCACAACAACATGGAAAACAGTAAGCTTCATCCCCCTGTCTAAGCCAATGAGAAATGAGTTTCTTACTTAATTTATTATACAACGTGAATGTAACAGTGACACCATCCACTGAGGTGATCATACGGAAAAATTATTCTAAATCAAAATAACATTTTCAATACTTTCTATAGCCAAGTTTAACGTAAAATTTTTGTTTTACACTTTCTCCAAACAATTATATGATAAATCTGTAAATGATTTCACCAATTCTCATCGACGCTAATTAGAAATCAATAAAAAATTAAGTATTACATAAACAGATCTTGCCAAGGCCACGAATGTTGAATGTTTTATGGGGATAGTCGAGCTTATGTTTCCAACAATAGCTTAAGAAAGCTTATCTAAAAAGAAACAAAATCGATATCTCTCAAAAACATATAAACGGGCTCAGATCTTGCAAGTAGAAATCGAATTGAGCTTCACTAACAAAATTTACACAATTTTAGCATCACATCCTAACATACACTCGGTCAAGTTTTGAAATTCACCATACCTAGATTGCCTCCAAAACGAGCATTTACCAGCGAACCAATCTAAATACGATTCGCCGGAGGTCAACTAATCAGCCAGATCCCGAAGCTCCAGCAACTAGAATTTAACTCACTCTTAGTATCGTGAGTTGCTCAGATTTCAATGCATGATTCATAGAATTCAGAATTTCTCCTCTCTGAGCTTTATGCAATTCGAATTCCCCCGAGATGCAGGAATATGCAGATTGAGACCAAGAAACTGCAATTGCGGGAAACGTTTTTATTGTTAAAGCTCTCTAATTTTCTCTTTTAATGGAAGAAAAAACAAATTAATAATAATAATAATAAATCTTGCTTTGCATTTACACAACACGATCTTCGTGAGAGAAAAGGTGACCGACAGGCTCAAGCGAACCGACGTAACAGACCAATTACGTGTCAGAGTTGTGTAGAAAAGATGCAATAGTCAAAGTAAAGTATTGGTCCTTTCGTTTTGTAGTTGTAACTTCGCCAATCACATGGCTCATACGATGCAAAGTGGGTGACGCAGTGTGCGGGTGATGTGATTACTACTCCAAGGGCTTTGATTTTTCAGGTGGGCTGTATCTTTCGCATGACTTTGTTTGGGCTCAAGAGAAATCCAAAATCTTCATCGGCGCACAGCGTCATCTGATTATGAATCGAGAAATGAGGTTTTTAGCCAAATGTATCCTTTAAAATATTTATTTTGAGAAATAGTCGAAAATAATTCTTACTAGTAAATTATCCGGTATTTAAAATAGCTAATACAAAATTAACTTAATTTATCATAATGCACAAACTTAGTTGTTATAAGAAAGAATGACCATAAATAAGATAAAATGGAAATTCAAGTCGATGAAAAATCATAGAAATTTTGATTTATGAAATTTTCGTAATTGAAAAAAAAAAGAGATTGGGGATTATGAAGGTCTCATTCAATTGTTGACTTCCTCTTCTACTTTCATAATCCCCATATTTTTTTACTAGAACATCATACCTATTACTGGTCAAATCTCGGAGGTGAGATTTCGTTAACAATGTCTTCACTCTCAAAACCAACAACGAGGGAAGGTAAAGTAGGATATCAAGGTGAGGGGGTGATCTCTTTTTTACCCCTCTGAAACTTAAGTCATTAAAGAGGCATATGAGAGCAAAGTAGAGAGTAAGTTAGAAGTTTTTTGCATTTTTTGCATACCTCAATAAATGTCAATCTCTCCTTATATAATGAATCTCCCTCGACCCGAGGACGAGGACCCCAACTACCCGAGGACTATGTTCCCCTAAAGTCGAGGATGAGGTCTCCAGGTACCCAAGGACGAGGTCCCCATTAGACTTGAAGATGAGGTAACTAAGTATCCTAGAATGAGGTACCCAAGTAACCTAGAATGAGGTACCCAAGTACCCGAGTACGAGGTCCCCTAGACTTGGGGATGAAGTCCTCAAGCACCCAAGGACGAAGTCTCTCTCGACTCGAGGATAAGGTCTCCAAGCACCTAAGGGTGAGCCCCAACCTCAAACACATTAAATACGAGCTCAGTCCCAACGCTGAAGTCCATCATATTACGAGGCTGCCCTTAATGAGCCGAGACTAAGAGTTAGCAAACTCAATATTTTATCTAAGTCCAAGAAGGGAAAGATACACTCGGATAGAGGAAAATCCTTAAGCGAGAATTTTCCCACCTCCCTCAAACTCAGCTCATAAAGCCGATGCGTGAACCAAGCCGAGGATAAAGTGTCATCAATGACATTAAATGCGCCTCCACCAATCAAGAGTCACGTTAATGGTGAACATATGAATCCCATCTCAAGGTGTCATCAAGAGCACTTAAAAACAGTAATGACATTCATTGAAGTATGTAAAAAAATGCAACAAACTCTCAACTTACTCTCTACTTTGCTATCCTCAACCTCCTTACTGACTTAAGCTTTGGATGGATAAAAAAGAAGCCACCCTCTCACCTTGGTCTCCTACTTTACCTTCCCCCATTATAGGTTTTGACATTGAAATGGAGACATTGCTAACGAAATCTCACCTCCAAGATTTAACCGTCAACAATACAATTCAAAATAACTGCAATCGAATCCTCCCTGCCATTGAGCACAATCAAAAAGCCTTCTACCTGAATTTTCATGTGTCGTAGATGTCATTAATGGAGTACTTAAACCGCAATAACAAAGCCTTCTTAACCCTCTAGAAACAAAATCACTGCTTGATGAAGTCATTTTCGATAAAAGAAAAACTCTAAAAATTTAGTAGAAAATCAATTAGATAAAATAGCCCAAATTTTACATGAAGGAGAAAAATAAAAATGATCGATGAAAACCAAAACCAAAATCGAAACTGAACTTTAAAGAGATGAAACCCAAACCGCTATTGAAACTGGAGGAGAATTTGTCAAAATTTTGACAAATCAATGAAGATGGAGATGCAATTATGGTTGATTTTAAATGAAAAATATGAGAATCGGTAGCTTATAAGGTTGAAGAAATGGGTAAAAATGAGAAAAATTAGCCATGTGTCATGCACATGCCGATTTAACAACCATTTGACGGTCAGTGGACTTTTGTGATGGAGAGAGAAAATTGAAGGGTCAATAGAGAAAATGATAAAATTTAGAGTGTAAATTGATTTTGAGGTAAAATACATGAGATATTAACCATTTAAGTTATAAGCATATATTGACTGCAATATGTTTTAAAAATTGTTACATTGTTATTCTATATCTAAACTTAAGAAATAAGAATATGCAATATCAAAAAGCCTAAATCAAGGTTGTTAGGATTGCGATCCTACCTAGAATCGGTGGAAGGGTATAGAATCGAGGATCGTAGGATCAGATCGAGTATCGTAAGATTCTATAAATTCGTAATAATTTATTAATAAAAAATATATTTATGCTAATGATACTTCAATATATTGAAGGAAATGATTATATAACACCAAGTTATCTACCTATTAAATAAAAATAACATCAAGTCATCTAAAACAACATAATATTAAGTAGAGTTCTCATACTTTTAAGTTTTGAAAAAAGAAGTTTAATATAAAATGTCCATGACAAGTAAACATAATAATATTTAATCATCAAAATGAATGTCTTCATTGTTTCTTCCATCATTGATATCATCACCATTAATCTCTTCATCACAATTAATCTCTTCATCACATTCAAAATCATTATTTTCTCCAACCAATGGAGTCATCATTCATATCCCTTGAACCACAACCATCACTTAGGTTTTGATCACCATCACCTAATTTATGTATTTTCATGTCTTTTTTCTTTCTCGAAATTTTCAAACACATCATCATTATGAGAATCAATTAAAATAATCATGGGTTATTAATTTTTATTAGGACTATAATAAATTAAATTCATATAATATAAATTAATTATGTAAATTAACTAACATTATTGATTTAAATAATTAAATGTAATTAAGAAATAATTAATGATTATAAACATTACACATGGCATGAGTTGTTGGCATAGACACTTGGCACAATGAAATGTATCCATACACAACTTTATCTATAACATATTAAAAGTGGTGAGACGATGAGAATCATTTTTGGACCATTTTATCCAACCATGAATCTAAAATTTTCTTAAATGATCATCAAGATATTAACCTAATAACAAATTTTAAGTGATAATTTCTCATAAACATCAATAATACTATTAATTTATTGCCTAAATAAGTTATCTTAAATTAAATTTACATTATTTTTGTTACACATTTAGACTAAAGTGGCAAGACAATGAGAATCATTTTTGGACAATTTTATCCAACCATGAATCTTAAATTTTCTTAAATGACCATCAATATATTAACCCAATAATAAATTGTAAGTATTAATTCCTCATAAACATCCACAATACTATTAATTTATTGCTCTCAATAAGTTATCTTAAATTAAATTAATATTATTTTTATAACATATTTAGACTAGAAATTTAATTTTGAAAAACTTAATTAAATATTTAAGTTTTGGGTTTAAATAGCTAGACTAACTTTAAAAAGATTGATGTGTCAATAATAGTGAGTTATGAAAATGAGTAGATTAAAATTATTAAACAAGTTCAACAAATATAGATCATATATTATAGGTAAGAATTGCATCTATGTAAAATACATATCTTGAATAATGATACAATAAAGTCACATGAGAATAAAAATATTTTATGGATGATTTTATCTAAACTATTTAATATTCTAACGCTACCATTTATTATTTGACAGGTTCAAATGTGAGTAATTGACACGTATACTTATGCATATATTTAACATGTTCACTTAATAAAATTAAATAAAAATACTTTAGTCATTCTTTTTAATATATTAATTATTAATTTTGATTAATTGGTAATTATTAAAAGAGTTTTAAAGTATTGGGTTTATAATTTGTTAACTTTAATTTTTTTTATCTCTTAGTCTGTTCATATTTCTTACAAAAGAAAAGTATTTTTGCTCTCATCTGCATATATTTTAACACGAAGAAACAAGTCAATCGAATTTTGATAACTTATCATCCGTTTAATACTTTCATCTACTATAAATAATATTAAGCCATTGAACACAAAAAATATTATATGTATTGAACTATTATATCACGTGCAACGCACGTAGCACATAATTAGTATATATAAGAAATGTTGCGTTCTATAAAGAAAAATACTAAGTTGCCCCTTATCAGACCATGTTCTAGCAAAAGTTTTCGACTAGACCTTGGTCTAACAATCTGACGTTGAGATTAACTCATGCTAGAACGTAGTTTAAAAAAATATTTTGGTTATACCATAATTTAACAAATACTAAGTTAAGCAGATTTTCTTAAATAACATGAGCAACTCAATATTTAATCTTGTAAAATGTAAAATTTCATTAAAAATGGCCAAGGTCTTAAAATTGATTTCTCTTTCTCAAAGGTCTCTTCTTTGATTCTTGTTTTTAGATTTTACCTTTTTATCCTTTGAATGTGTTACGGTTCATCAAAGTGGTGGTATTAAGATTTTCCTTTAGAGGCCGTTTGGTACGGGTTAAATAAGATCACCTGAAAATTTTAGATGATGGGTATGCTTAAATTATAAGGTTAGATGATAAAATTTTAAGATTACTATGTTTAGTAATAAATAGTTAAGTTGAAAAGCTACTGAAGAGGTGAGATTATCTTATTTAGTATATAAAAAAATTGAGTAAAGTTATTGAACAAATTGTATAAAGAATTTAAGAATAACTAAATTATTGATGTTTATAGATTCTTTTTTTTTATCAACTTTTTAGTTTTTTATCAATGATTATTTGTAAACTCTAATTCAGGGAAATGTTGTAGATATTTCATTCTACATAATACTAATTTACTATTTTATTAACGTCGTTAATAAATCAAATCTATTACTTTTTTTACTACACCAAAAAGAAATTTAATTATTTTACACGATGTAGAAATAATTCAATATGTATAATGTTTAGTGTATTATCTGATTTCATATTATTTATAGTAGATGAAAGTATCACATGGGTAGTACGTTAACAAAATTCAAAAATTTATTTGCTTTGCATTAAAATTCATATTGATAAGAATAAAAATAAAATATTTTTCTTATAATTAAAATGAAAATAATACACAACAACGGAGACATAAAAAGTCAAAGTTAAAAAATTTAATAAACAGAAATAATTTAGAAGTCTCGTACTTGATTATATATAATCAATATTAATATATTAATAAGGATAATTAAAATATTTTAATTAAATTTTACTAAGTAAATCATTTCAATGTATGTATTAGTATACTTGTCACTGTCAACCTATCACATTCAGTTATAATAAAGAATAGTATTGGAATAGTAAATTATATCTTGGATAAAATCATCTACAAAATAGTCATCATCTCATGTGATTCTCAAATTACTATTATTATTATAGATATAGTTTGTAGATAGATGCAAATCTAAATCTATATTTATTGAATTCTTTTAGCAAGTGAAACCTATCAATTTCGACTACTCATTATTAGTGACACATCAATTCTTTTTAGGTTAATTTAATTATTAAAATTAAAATTTTAAATATTCATTTAGGTTTTCTAAAATTAAAGTTTTGAGTTTACAAGTATAATGTAAATAATGTAAGATTAATCTAGGATAATTTATTGAAAGAAATTAAATATTATAATAAAGATTTATGAGAAATAAATAAATAAATAAATAAATATATATATATATATATATATTATTTAATTCTCATTATTTCCTTTTATTAAATTTTCTAACTTTGACTTTTTATATAATAGATTATAGATGAAATACTCAAATCAAGTAGGAATGAACGTAAACAAATAATGATGTTTTATGGAGATTTGGTATTACAAATAGATATTTTAGAAAATATATATATGTTTGGGTAAGATGAGTGAGTTATTTGAAAAAAGTAGATTTTGTGAGTAAGTGGTAGAGAAAATAAGATAAGTTGTTATTTAGTCAGATAAAGTAACTTTACCATATCAAATAATAATACGTGAAACAAATGTAAAAAAATATTAGAGAATAAGTTTATCAAGCATTTTACCATGCATATTGCCGGTTACAAACGACGGCTTAAGTTGATGAAGATATTCATAAATGGATGGTCATAAGAAGCAGTGGTTATTTTGATTTACAATTTAAAATTAAGGCATATATCTCGCCGCAAAAATGACATATAAAAGATATATAGAGGCCATCCCCAGTTGCAGAGTCACTTCCTCTTTCAATTTAAGTGAAAATGAATTTTGAGGTCACCAAAAACTGATTTGGCGAAGAATAACGAAGTTCCATTTATTTGATGGAAGCTAGCCCGACCTAACAAAGGACCCCAACGGTGATTTTTGGAAAGTGTAGGGATCAAACGGCTAAAAGATTGTTGGAGGGAGTGTAAACGACAAAGTCTAGAGTTGCATCCATTGTAAGTGTAAATTCTTTTTTAAGAAACTGATACTTAAGCAAAGACCCATTAAATGGGGATATGGGTCACCACACATTCACATGAACATGAGGCAGTCCATTTATTAAGAAAATAGATGGATCATATGAATTGATCTTTCTTTAATAGGCTGGACATACGAATGTGCCCAACAATTAGATAGTTGTGTGCTATTGGGGTGAATAGCATCCTCAAAAAGATTGCTCAATCAGATGTCCACTTCGGCTACCCATTTTCTACTACTAGAGAATACTTCTTTGGTGGTGAAGAATGTAAGCACATGTGGCTTTTCTAACATAACTAATTTTGGGTTGTATACCATAATTATTTCAATCTCTTATTGCAGTTGACAATTTTGAGATATTTGAGGCCTACGTTAGATGAAGAACATCAAAGTTATTAGACGTCACTCTTTGAAACTGATAAAATGTTGCAAGATGATTTCACTGACACGGATGAAGCAGTGGAGAAGGAAGAATCTATGATCACACATAGAAGTTTGAACATGTGGAAGATGAATTAGTGCATGAGATGCCAGGAGGGGATGCATCTCCTATAGGTTTGTTCGTGGAACGTACAATAACAATTTAATTGTTATGAAGAACGACATCAACTTAATGAAAAGAGATTTGAGCACCATGAAATGGGATGTTCAAGTGGTGAAGAAGGGAGTTTTTGACGTGCTAAGTCAAGTCCATTCCATCCTCAACTCTTTGGGTATCCAAGGTAACCAATCATATGATGGAGAAGAGTTTTAGGAGGAAAACAAGAAGGAAAACGAGGAGGAGAGATATGATATAGAGAAACTAGAGGAGGTGATTATGGATAAAGAGGATGCTAGAGATGATAAGAAAAAACATGAGGATAAAGAGGAGGAGAGAGATGATAGGAATAAAAGGAGGATAAGGAGGAGATGGATGATAAGGAAAAGATGGAGGATAAAGAGGAGGAGAAAGATGATAAGGATGAAGATAAAGATAAATATAATAAAGAGACACAACAAAAAAGATGATGAACGATTATGTGAATGCAGATGTTTTGCACTCTAGTACCCAAACTAATAGTGGGGTGGTAAGCTCCACTGCATCCATGCTTAGGTCATTAGCGAATAATGGAGCACTAAATGATGATATGTTGCAGAGTGATATCCCATCTGATAGCGATGATAAGGATTTGAATTCCTCAACTGATGTACATGTCATTTCCCCCAACCAAGGAGAATATGACAAAGGCAGGCTGCCCTGGGTTCTCCATATGTGAATGTTGAACCAAAAAAGACGTCGTGGTGGAAATCATAGACAACTACAGTTGAATTTGGAGAGTGAATGGACTAAAGAGGCTAAACAGGCACTTGACACATGGATAAGCTCATCAGAGACACCGTAAGTTCAATTTCTCGCTTTATTTCAAGTAAAATAATTTATTATTCATTATCTGTCAATTATTTACGCTTCTTGTTTTTGCATTATAGACATGAACTCGTAGAGCTGGCCACATATTACACGCATGTGGATTTATTTCACTGATTTATTGATCCCACTTGTTAATTGAAATCACACGTGAGTTATCGTGTTTAATTACTTATGTTTTTAGGGCCTCGCCAGTAAAAAACTGACCATACTAATTTTTATTTCAGCACATCGATGCCTACTTGCATGCGTTGCAATGTAATCACAAGCTTAATCCTAAAGGCGATGGTAAAATTACAATTGCTTATTTGACATGACATGTATGTGTTTAAAATTCAAAGTTGATGTTTTTATCTTACCATTAATGTGATGTCTTTATATAGGGACAACTGTTTGGCCGGTTAACTTTGCATGATAAGACCAAATTGGTTTCAAATTCGATGATGATTGTTAATTACTTTATTATATTGTTGGTTTCAAATCCAATTACGTTGTGAACTAGGATACTGTAAATATGGTATGGAAAGTAATATTGTCCATGACTTGTTTTTTATATTCTTATTCCATAACCCTGGCAACGTAGCTTTTCTATGACATGTTGCAGGAAGCACCCATAGACATGAATACTAGCCACCGGATAGTTTTTGAAATTGATCTGAATGCGCAAGAAGTTGTGGTATATAATTTTCTAAACATGATTATTGACACATATGCAACCTTTATTGCTGAAATCGATAGACTTCTACTCAAGTCGGACAATCGTGTCTCCTAAGAATGATGAACATACAAGCTAGAGAAGGTTCAACGACAGGAAAATGGGTAAGGATTTTATCACTTGGGTATGTATAAGGAGGGTGAATAATGTAGAGATCACTATTTTCTTATCTAATAGATGATGATGGTTGTCTACATTTAAGTCTATCTCATGAGTTGCTTTCTCCACTAACAGTTCCAAATTGTGAATCATTCTTAAGTTTATTGAGTTATATTTGAGAAAACTCGACTTATCCTTATGCACCCAGAAAAGAATGGAGTTCTTCTACAAGAAGATGGACATATGCATCCAAGGAATCCTCAAATGGAAGCACCCTGTAGAAATGATGAACCTGTCTGGTTCTGATCTTTGGGAAGTGATGAGCTTCAGAGATGATGAACCCTTTTTGGTTCTGATCTGTTATTGAAGATAAAATTATGTTTGTTTACAATGAGGGATGATGTATATATACAAGTGATTCTAACGGTTGCCTATGATCTCCTATGAATCCAACGGATGCCTACTTGTAGCCTGAAATCGTTTTTTACCAGAAATGATTAGACATCTACTGTGTTTGGGAAAGTCTCTGTTCTGCTTCCCTCTTTTGCCTATGATGAAGATTTTCTTCTGAGGCTGCAGCTTTTCCTTCTTCAACACACCCATAGACATGAAAAAGTATCAAAACAATTGTCCTTTCCAATCTTTATATGTGTCATTGTCCCACAATTCTTCTTTTTAAACATGTAACGATATGATAGAAGAAGTCCATAAGATGTACCCAAACATCCATGTGCCAATTCTAAGGTTATTTATCTCACCCTTCCTATTTGTCGTAACTGATGTTCACATCAAGTTGTTTCCTGACGTCATATATCATATCCTTTGGCCTATATATTTAACCAAATCCTTCATCTTTCGATCTTATGCAATGCCCATGTTTAATGGTGATCGTGCTTCAGGTTGTTGAAGGAGCAAGTATGGATGAAAATAAATTTTCTTACATTAAATAAACAACGTTTTTGGGTTTCGTTGCTCTTAATCTCCATTTATAGTTGTTGTCCACTCGATGAAGGACCGAAATATGTCTTTTGGACTTCGTCACTTTGACTTGAAAGTTATGTTGAATGACCATTAACTTCACACGCCTTTGTAACTCTCTTACTACTATATAAATTGACTTTTTCAATATCATAAGTTGAAAATGATTCTCCAAGGTCATTCATCGTCAAGTTGTCAACATGTTCATCAAATGATGTATCAACATAATTAATAGGTATAAATTTAGCCACACAATCGCTTGCTATATCATATGGATGCGCATTTATACTAAATTCTTCTACATACTCATTAGGGGTAGTCATTCTGAAATACCCGCCCGTCCTAAGAAACCTTTCCGAACTGAGCGGGACGGGATGTGATACTTTATCCCGACTTGTCCCATCCCGTCTCGATTTCTATATAAATAGCCCAAAAATTTTATTTTTTTAAGTTGAGCCTTAATGTTTTCAATTTTAACCCTTAATTTTTTCAATTTTAACCCTTAATTTTTTTTATTTCTAACCCTTTAATCTTTTAAACTTTGAACTAATTTTAATTTTTTATCTAAAATACCCGCCTCGTCCCGTCCTGAACCATGTGTCGTCCCGCATGGTTTTTTGTCTTCAACACGGGACTGTAAAAGAAAAAATCCACCATCTTTGATAAATGATCATGAATTTCTTATATCATAATATGAAAATCAAGAGAATAATTTAGAGAAAGAGATAGAGAATAAGGACACCATGATTTAGAGAGAGATAGAGAGCACTGCTGCTGGTGAACCTTTACCAGCTCTGTGGAGGTTGAAATGATTTTCCAATCGATGATGTCGTGGCTTCTCACATTGTTCTTTGCGGCATTCAGTCTGACGCCTGTACTAACAGCATGAAGAGACTTGGTATTAGCGAGCTCGTCAACAACTTGAGCTATGATTTGATGCGGGTAAAATTTTATATTCCTTTCTCAAGACATTTTTTTTTGTTCTCAAAACTTTTCCCGTTCTCGTTGTTTGTTCATCCTTAATTTTCCTACACTTTTACACGCGGAAAAGAAAAGATAAGATCTTTAAATATACACCGATCGAAATTTTATTTTTTCTTTTATCAATCAAGAAAGATTTTTTTAGATAACCTTACATTCAAAATTTGAATCCAAGATTTGATTTCATTTTATTTAAAATTTAAAATTTAAAGCAATTTTATCATAACAAGTTTTATATAAGATGTTTCAAAATTCAAAACATGATTTAAAATTTGAATTAGATTCAAATTCAAGATAATCTTATCAAAATAATTTTTTGATAAGATGTTTTAGTGTTCAAAATACGACAGTCTAATTGTTTCAGATAAGATATTTCAAAATTTAAAATATAATTTAAGATTCATATTTGAATTTAAAATTTAAATTTTTAAATTACATGTATCAAATTGATTTTAGCAAATTCTTTTTTCAACTTTTGTAGTTCTATTTTTCTTTATTTCAAATAATAATGGCGTAAAAGACAAAGGCCAATAATAACGTTAATCGAATAAACAAGGAACGAGTTTACCCTTTTCACTTCCAGTTCCGTTGCCATGTCATTTCCGTTTCGGCTTCCAATTTATTTTCGTTTCCAGTGTCGTACCCATTGCCATTTTCATTCTCATTGCCACAACGTTTCCATTGCCACTGCCATAACGTTTCCCGTTCTCGGTGCCACAACGTCCCGTTCTCAAAGTTTCTCATTCCCGTTGCCACGATGTTTTCCGTTCTCAACGGTTCCGTTCTCGTTGCCACAACGTTTCCGTTCCCATTGCCATAATGTTTCTTGTTCTCAATGTTTCCATTCTCGTTACCATGATGTTTCTCGTTCTCAACATTTCCCATTCTCAACATTTCCAGTTCTCGTGATCACAATGCTTCCCGTTCTCAACATTTTTTGTTCCCGGTGACAACGTTTCCTGTTCTCAACATTTCATGTTCCCGTTGCCACAACGTTTCCCGTTCCTGTTGTCACAACGTTTCCCGTTCTGTAATGAAGTGACAACTTTTCCGTTATGAAGTGGCAGTTTTCTTGAGTAAAGTGAACGTGATCTTCTTTGTTCTTCTTTTCTCTGGAATTTCAGCTCTGAAATTCGTTCCTTAACAGTTTTTTCTTTTCTAACAAATTTATTTTCTGAAATATTTTCAGATTTCTTTTCTGGAATTATAACACTCTAACCTTTTCTTTTCTGATGACCTGCAGCTTCTCTGATCTGAACTTCAACTTTTCTATTCTGAAGCTCTAACTTCAAATTTATTGAAGCTTTTTTTATTTTATGAGTTTTTCTGAACATCCTGAACTTTCTGAGCTCTTCTGGTCTGAGCTTTATGAGTTTTTCTTATCTGAGCTTTCTGAGCTCTTCCGCTCTCAATCCTTCCTTCGAATGGATTTCTTTTTTTATTCATTCCTCACTTTTTTTGTTACTCTTGGCCTAGCTGTCGTAGGCGAAGCTTCAATCATCCAGCAGTCCGTGGGTGACAGTTCATGGGTTTCGCGGGCCCCTCTTGGTGGTTGTTGAATTTGCATAATTCAATTCCACGAATTGTGTTAATAATTTTTTTAATCGAATACGAAACGAGTGAATTTACCGCTAGTCGCTCTTTTTTCGCTTCCGTAGTTGTTTTCATTTCTCCTTCTATTTTGAGTTTCCGTCCAGCTGTCTTTTCCATTCCTACTTTCGGTTCGGCTTTCGTTTCCATTTTTTCTTTCGTTTCCACTTTCTCTTCCATTTCTTCTTCCCGCTTCCATTATTGAGGGGGCATGTGATTTAGTTTTGAGCTTTTTGGGAAGAGATTTCTTGAGTTTTTCTCTCAGCTCTCAGCGAAAAGCACCAAATATAAAGGAAAAAATTCATCTTCTTTGATAAACGGTCATGAATTTCTTACATCATAATATGAAAATTAAGAGAATAATTTAGAGAGAGATAGAGAATAATGATACCATGATTTACGTTGAAACCCTTAAAAGGAAGAAAAACCACGGTGAGATTTTGATAATATTTCATTATGGAGGAAGGATTTACAAGGTTAATGAGTCTTGAGAGTTGTTGTCTCCTCTTTAGAGTTACATCTTGCCTCTATTTATAGGTCTTCATATAATCTGATACAGGTTATCAAATTCTATCCAAAAATAAGATCAACAGAATATTTTCTGAGATCTAACTTATCAACAATAACAACCAAGTGAATCTTGACCGTCTAATCAATCTAATGGTCTTGATTAGCTTCTCTTTGGATTGTCATGTCAGTAATCCATGTACTTTCATATGATTAGTCTATTCTTTATAACCGCCTAGTTGATCTTACGGTTCTCGCTCTATCTTCTCTTCGATGGAATCTTCGGTCTAGATCTTGTCACGTGTCGTGTAAAATTTTTCCTATACAGGGATAGGACTGAAAAAAATTTATCTCAAAACATGTCCCGTCTCGTCCCACGCACAGTTGGTACGCAACTTATTTGTATCTATTTGCGTGTGAAGTTCATCGGTTCTAACACCTAGAGATGTGTCCATAAAACCATATGCATCAGTATCTACTCTAATATCAACAAAATCTCCTCCAAGAGAGTCATGGTACATATGTTTATACTACCTTACAAAGAATTGGTCAGCTTCAGGGTGTTTGTTGAAGCAGAATGAGGAACATGATTGAATGGAGTTGGTTCACGAATATAAGTGTTTTTCATTTGAGGGACATAGAAAGATGGAGTAGTATCCAGAACATATGTAGATCTTGAAGGAGGAACACAACAATCATATCCTCCTTCATGCATTCTTGGCTCGACTATAATGTATAAGGGTGTTCTTAAGCAAACATCAGAGATATTCTCATATATAAAAAACTAACAACATGGTTATTATGGATTGTTGAGGGAGGTGTTGGCACATTGAATTTATATGAAAACTTCATAATGATTTTCTTCTCTCGTGGATTTAAGTTTAGTGCATCATGTATCCGTCTACGTAACTCATGGTATATACAATCTTGGTATGCTTTTCTTACCATTGAAAAAAATATATAGTCCATTCTTGAACCCATTCGTCATCATAAACCACCCAAATATGAATACCAGACATAATACTTATTCCATACATAACATCATTCATACACACTATACAACACAAGTCATAAAAACTAAAACCATATGTATTAATTTTTATATGAACATTAACATACTTGATGTGAACTTTGTAACGATATCAAACCAAGTATAGAAGTATATATAACGTATCTTGTCTTGCACTAAGATAAATGGAGAAGAAAATCGGGCTTGCCTACACAGGATGCGAGATGAAAGTTTGAGTTTAAAAAATGGAAGCTTGATTGTAAATTTTTTATATTAGATGAAGTTTAATGAAAGAGGAGGGAAAGTTTTGCTCTAGGTTTTTTAGAGGAAAATTACTTCTCTAAAAATGGAAGATGATGGAAAGAAGAAGAAGTTCATAACTTATTGGTTGAAAAGAAGTTGGATAGGACAAAAAGGAGATGCTGATGTGAAGCAATAAATGCTCAGTAATGGAGAATAGACTTCTCACATGCCAAAAAAAGGCCCAAAATCTCGGGAAACAAATCCTAGCTTATTTCCAAATGACAATATCAAATGGCTCACCTATTAAAAAAATACTTTCAGTTTTTTGTGATATTTAAGGGTATGAGAAGCTTTTTAAAGATTTTTTATTAAGTGACAAACAAATTTATTATTTGCCCAAATGATCATTTATAAAATGGGTTGAGGATAATCTTAATTGCGTTTCTATAGGTAATCCCTTGTTATAATATAATATTTGTTTGGCTAATTACTACATTAAACGCATGCCTTTCACGCTAGAGAAGGAGTTGCTTCTCTTGGCAAAGCAAAAATTATCGTCAACAAAGATTCTCTCTATCTTATTAATTCAACTTTCAACTGTGAAGAAACTAGCTTCGAGAAGCATCAAAGTCTCATCGGGGAAGAAACTGAGACCTTTCTACAACGAGTTTTATGTTAAGCATCACTACAAGAAACAATGACTTTAGCGACCAACATTTTGGTCGTTAAAGTCTCAAAAAATCGTCGCGAGATTCATAGTTTTATCTTCGTCAGTGAAAAAGTCTTTCGCGATGACATTTTGGATCTCGTCGCGTTAGCCGTTCACGATGAAATAAAAACTGGTCGGGAAAGAGCTGTATGTATGCAAACAGTAAATATCATGGAACCTACTTGAATTTCTGGATCCGCAACAACATACTGTTTTAATAGCCTATCATCGAATGCACGAGAAACAGCAAGAACACCTCCGACCCTCCAAGTTCCTGCTCATGTAATTTTTCAGTCATGAATAATCTTACCAGATAAAAAAATAACCCTCAATTGACAAGGAAAAAAAAAAGGAACTAAAGATTCTTACCAGCCCACATAACAAATCCGATTCTTACCAGCCCACATAACAAATCCTCCTGCATCCTCGATACGTTGTCTCTCATCTTTTGGTCTGGCTTGTGATCTCGAGAAACAACAATGGCTGCAGGAAATTAAGGCAAATCGCAAACAACAAAATAAGAAAATAGCATGGCAACCATTCAATAACTCATGATAAACAAATCACTCAATAGTATCTGCGAAAAGAAAATGACATGTTCAGTCAATCTTGATGATTTGACCCTACACAATACGTGCAAAGCTTACAAGAAAAAGGAAAAAGAAAATAGGAACATAAGATCAGAACAAAAACCAATAATATATTTAGGTATTTTTTCTCAGCTGGGGAATGCATACACGGGATGGAGAGAGATGAACATAAAGACAAAATTGGGGAATACGCAATGCAACCAGGGCCTCTTTCAGAGAAATTGAAATGCACAGAATAAATTTCAACTCCATGTTTGCAAAGTTAATGTTTCAAGCAAGTAATCAATCTTAATGAGCGCCTATCTCCAAAACCAAAACAACAATCAATGGTTCGACTCAACTTTCGGATTATAAGCAAATAGCAATACTTCTATATGGATCACGAATCATAACAGAAATGCCCATCCCTTAATTACAAGCTTTTGTGGTTGCATCTATTTAAAACATATCATATATAATATATTGACAACTCAAGCCTCTTGAGAACCAAAACGGTTCAAATGCAATCTAGAAATCCAAAAATCCAAACATCTGAAGCAAAATAACTCAGATTACCCCAAAGAAACAACTTCATTTTACGCAACAGAGCCTGATTACAGAGTCCTACCAGATGAAGATGAAACTTTTAAATTAAGAAACTGTGCTAAGTATATATACAGAATCACAAGAACATGTATCAGAAATCGAGAACATGTATCAGAAATAAAAAAACTACAACCCAATGAAAAACTAAAGTCCCACTCACTTGTAAACAGAACATGTATCAGAATCGAGAGAGAGAGAGAGAGGAGAGAGAGAGAGAGAGAGAGAGTTGAAAAGGGCAAAACTGAACCGTACCTTAAGACTAAATATGTGAAAACTTCAAGGAAGCACTCGTTTACATCCAATTATTCTCAATAATTTAAATATATAGAGAAGAGAAGAGAGGAAAAATGAAGTCTATTCCCAAACTTTATAACCCTAAAAAGTATGATCAAAAGAGGAAAATCAAGCTAGAAAATCAAGAATCAGAATAGTTGCTTAGTTAGGAGATGGGAGGAACAGAGGAAAAATGTTTAATTCCAACTATTCTCTCTAATTTAAATATATAGAGAAGAGAAAAAAAGGAAAAATGAAGCACCGAGCGACCTACACTTACAGAGACAACGGAGGAGCTCGATGGTGAACGGCGAGGAATAGAGGAGCTCAATGGTGAACCCTGAGGAACAGAGGCACTTAATCTGTCACGAGGGTGAGGGGAAAGATCTCTCATCGCACAGGGGGAAAGCTCAATCTATCGCGGGGGTCAATAGGGACTGAGGGATGATTTTGGGCATTTGGCATTTCAGGGATGATTTTAGGCAAAGCCAAGGAAAATATGACCAATTATGTATTCGTCGCTAAAGTCAAAGCTTTTCGCCACCAAGACTAGAATTCGCCAGTAAAAGCATTCCTTTTTGCGGCAAATTCACTATTTCGTCAGTAAAAGTCTCAAAAAATTCGCGCGCTAAAGCCAATTTTTTTCCCGGGATGAAGCCTACCGCAACGAACCAAAAAATCGCCGTAATAGGAAATCTTTAGTGACTAATAAATTCTTTGGTCGCCAAAGACTGGTTTTAACGATGAATTTTATTTGATGGCTAAAACTTTCGTGGGTAAAACCCCTATTTGTTATAGTGCATCGAGTCAGTTTGAGGAGGATGGTTGGGTCAGAGTAAATCCAGATTTTCCCCTAACGATGTCGACAACTATTTGTTGGATTTGTTGTATGGATTGGGCAGTTATAGGAGTTTTTTAATTGTCATCGTTGTCGTCCTCTGCTTCATTATATCTTTCAAAAGATAGGCGAGAAGACGTATAGATCTGTTGCGCGACCAAGTTGAAAAGTTAGGCATGCTTTTTTTTTTCCTTTTTTCCATATTGCATAAAGGATTTCGGGATAATAACTGTTATGGTATTTCCCTGACCACCAGCGACATGCTAACACGTGTCACACTTCAATCAAGAAACTCATCACTCAAACTAGTAATCACTATACAAATCGGTAAATGTTTGCTACAAAGGGTTCTCATTGATAACAGGAGTGCTGCCAACATACTCCATCGTTCAACACTTGAAAACATGGCAATAAACGTGCCAAAGTTGTGTAGTGTTGGGAAACTGCTAATCAGTTTCAATGGAACCATCACATATTGTGAAGGAATCCTCCCACTCCTGTACATGCAGATCCACTCAACCATATCACGAATTTTGTAGTAATCGACACACCGTCTCCCTACAACGCGATTCCTAGGGAGGAAATGGATCCACAAAATGAGGGTTGTCCCATCTACGTACTATCAAATGCTAAAATATTCGTCACCACAAGGGGTACGAACC
>QANY01004814.1:156072-183890 GCA_003255025.1 Datisca glomerata | reverse complement strand
TCGGAATAGTGATGACAATCAAACATGAGCTCCATCTTTTTTTCCCATTCTAAATAAGCTTCTGGATCATTCTTGCCTTGAAATAATGGTATCTTCATCTTAATATTACCCAAATTATTGTTCACCCTATCACCAAACCTATCTCATCTATTCCTATGTTGGAATCCGCTATCTCCAACCCCACGGCCTAATTTGCCAATGTGAGAATATCGGCCCTCTTCATTAAAGTCTTCCCCAAATTCTTCTTCATACTCAACCCTTAGTGATCGTCTCTCCCTCTGATGCCCAATTGGAGCTCTAGGTGTCTCCACCCGTGTTTCCATCCGATCAATCCTCTCATGCACTCGTTCCAGCCCATCTCCTAACATTCTTTTCAATTCGCCCACTAACGCCTCCATTTGTAACTTTGACCTACCAACTTCCACCATTCCTCCACTACCATTGTTGTTTGACATACTTGAAAGAGAATAAGATTAGAAAAAAATGGACCTCACAATCTCTTCCTCACGTGTTTACACTCTAAGTTTGAGGTTCACTCAATTTCTCACGTGTTTCACTCAAAATATTTGGATTTTACCCTATGATTTTCTCACACACTCTTGCCTTTTACCACTCTTAGTTCTTGTTAAAAACTAATAAACAAATCTGGAATTTTCAAGCAACAACAAAAAGACCTAAACAAATTAAACACTATGAGAAGATAAGGAAAGGATGTTAACTAAGGGATACAATTTAGAGATAAGGAAACAAAAGGAGATGTTGTTATACTATTTTTTTTACAGAAGATAAGTTAGGACAAGATAAGGTAAGGATAAGATGAGATAAGATAAGATAAGATAAGATAAGATGAAATGAGATATGATAAGATAATGATTAGATGAGATGAGATAAGATAAGATAAGATAAGATAAGATAAGATAAGATAAGATAAGATAAGAAAAAAGATAAGATAAGTTATGACAAGATAGGATAATATAAGATGAAATAAGAAAAGATAAGATAATTATGACAAGATGAGATAAGACAATGATAAGATAATATAAGATAAGGTGAGATAAGAAAATATATGATAAGATCAGACAAGGATAAGATAAGATAAAATGAGATAAGAAAAGATATGATAAAATAAGACAGGGATAAGATAAGGTAAGATAAGAAAAGATAAGATAATTTATGATAAGATTAGATAAGATATGATATAAAAAGATATGATGAGATAAGATGATAACTAAAACAACGGAAATTCAAATTTGAAATTTGAAATTCTGTATTTTTAGATGAAATTGCGCAGAAAAATTTAAACACCTCGTGAAGTGATCAAAACAATCAAATATGGCTTCACAATGAATGTACAGATTGTAGATCTCGAAAATACGTTCGATTTGATATGTAATAATGACTATTTCGACTCCCGAATACAAAGTTATGATCTTTTTTCAGAACCACCATCAAATCAGAAAAAAATCAGAATTGAATCTGACTCTAGAGAACCGAAAGCTCTGATACCAAATGACATGAACCTCACCGTTGCTTTGCGATGAAATCCGATAACAATTATGGTTCAAGAACCCAATGATCGATTTTGTGAAAGAAGAAATCCTGACGCGTTTTCTATAACACAAAGAAAACCTTAGGTATAAGACCTAAGACCCAAAATGATGCTTCAAAAAGAACCAAAGGCATGGTCTAGACGCCACACTCAAGAACAAGAAGGAAAAGCGAGTGATAAGTCTAGGTTTTAGATGCCACAAGAATATTCTTGATAAGTCTGAAAAGTTCTAAGAAGAACCAAAGAGAAAACTCTCACCAAAAATTATATTTATCCCAGTTTTTTTTACATTGTGAAATCATGCTTAAATAGAAAAACTAGAAGCCTAAAGAGTCCTAAAGTGTATAAATAACCTAAACTAAATTTAAAAAATAAAGAAATATAAATTACAATAAATAATAAACTTGTAATCCACCCAAAAGACTCCTATTGATTGTCCACTTCTAGGTTAGGATTGCCAATTTGTCTTGCTTCCTTGTCATCATTTAAAATGCCATGGCATGCTCCATGTGGACTGTCATATTGAACGCCACATCATGCTCCATGTCGACTGCCATGTTGGATGCCTTTCCATGTAGGCTGCCATGTTGGATACCACATCATGCTCCATGTCAACTGCCATGTTGGATGCCATGTCATGGTTCATGTAGGATGTCATGTTGGATGCCACATCATGCTCCATGTAGGCTGTAATGTTGGATGCCACGGCTTGCTCCACGCAGGCTGTCACACTCCACGTCATGCTCCACGTCAAACTCCTATTGAGTGCTTCAGCCATTCTATTTTCTCTAACTTTTGTGATTTGGCCTCTTTGTACTTGAAGTGGATCCATCCTTTGAGTTTGTGCAATCGGATCCTCATCAAGAAGTCAAACCACACCAACCACACAAAACCTGCCAAATGTGCTTGGAGAAGGGGACAAGTAACAAACAAATGCTCTGAAGTTTCTAAAGGCTCCATGCAAAAGACACAAGAAGTATTTTGAGTAGCAGAAGAGGGTAACCAAATAGCAAGTCTATCACCAGTAGATAACCTATTAAGGATAGCAAGTCAAGCAATGTAGCTACATCTCGGGATATGTTTCTTAAACCAAATAAGAGGAGCCCATCTCACTTTCCCACAAATTGGTGCAAGGGCCCTATAAGTATGTCCCACAGAGAAAAGACCAGTAGGAGAAGGAGACCAAATCCGAGAGTCCATAAGAGAACCCTCCCTAATAGTAATAAGCTCATGGGTGTTAGAAGAGGGCTAGTTCCAAGCACCATTGGTAATAACAGAGCAGAACTTGGTAGACCAATCCCAACCAGTGCCAGACTGAATCCTAGACCCAAACTTTAGAGAAAATGCCCCCAAAGNGACCAATCCCAACCAGTGCCAGACTGAATCCTAGACCCAAACTTTAGAGAAAATGCCCCCAAAGGGGGGTACCAAGGGTTCATGAGAAGAGAGAGATGCTCACCATTTCCCACCTGAGCTTTACAAAAGTCAGTAAACTTGTCTCTAACTTTCAGAATCTTCCTCCAACTCCAAGAAGGATTAGAGGTAAGCTTAACCAAGAAAATAGAGCTCTTCTTGATCAAGAAAACTTTGCACCAGTCCTTCCAAAGAGAAGCTTTAACTAAAGAGACTAGAAACCGAAAATGCTTAGCCACAACCACTTCATTGGCCAAAGAGAGATCTCTAAGGCCCAAACCACCTTGAGACTTAGAGAGACACAGATCACTCCAAGCCACCTTAGCCCTAGAATGCTTAATAGCTGAAGCATTCCACAAATAATTCATCATAACCACCTGAATCATATGCAAAATGTTCTTGGGAAGAATAAAAAAAACCAGCCCAGAATTGAAAGATAGCATAAAGCACAGATTTAACCAGCTGCAATCTACCAGCATAAGATAGATAATTAGACTCCCAAGACTTCACTCTAGCTGTGATATGATCCAACAAAGTGACACAAGCAATTTTGTTAACCTTTGAGTTAATCAAGGGAATCCCCAAATATCTCATAGGGAGCTCCCCAACGCTGAAATCACAAATATCCAGAATAGCTTGCATAGTAGTGGGGTTAACCCCAGACATAAAAACATGACTTTTCTGAAGGTTAGGCTGAAGCCTAGACAGAGCCTCAAATAAGATTAAGCTATCCATAATGGTTTGAACCGAAGCAATATTACCCTTGCAAAATATAAAGAGATCATCAGCAAAGCACAAGTTAACAATATCAAGCTCCTAACACCTCCAATGATAGCCTAATGCAGCCTTGAGAGCTGCATGCTTGAGAATAACAGTGAGAACCTCCATGACCAAGACAAAAAGATAGGGAGAGATAGGATCACCCTGCCTAAGCCCTTTAGCACCAGAAAAGTTTCCTGTTAAATCACCTTTAAGATAACAGAAAAAGACGGAGAAGAAATACATTCCATCACACAATTAGAGAAGTGGTCAGGAAACCCCAAGTAATCAAATATTCTCCCAATAATCTCCCAATTTAAGCTATCATAAGCTTTTTTTATATCAACCTTAAAAACACATCTAGGGCTATTAGAAGCCCTATGGTAACCTCTAACCAGCTCTTGAGATAAGAAAATACTATCTGCAATTATTCTACAATGCACAAAGGCTGTCTAATTGTTACTAATAAGATCAGGAAGCACTTTTTTAAGCCTATCAGCAAGCATTTTGGTAATGCATTTATAAATGACATCACAACAAGAGATAGGCCTAAAGTCACCAACCTTAGAAGGATTGGGAACCTTAGGGATAAGAGCAATGGCAATAGAGTTAACTTGTCTTAATAAAGAATGGGAGCTAAAAAACTCCAAAACAGCTTTTGACACATCCTTGCCCACAATATGCCAACTTTTCTTAAATTAACCAGCTGAAAACCCATCAGGACCAGGAGCTTTATTGTTACCCAAGCTAAGCATGGTGGAGTGCACATCCTCCTCTGAAAAGGGTTGATTGAGAATAGCCAAATGAGCTTGTGAGAGCTGGTTAGGAAGGATCTCAAAGAGAACATTCCAATCAATCTCTTGAATAGGGTGAGAAGTCCCAAGGAGCTTCACATAATAGGGTAGAATCTGGTCCTTAATAGCTTGCTCATCAGTAATAAGATCACCATCATCATTAACCAGCTGATTAATCCTGGATCTAACTCTGTTCTTCTTAAGCTTCTGAAAAAAGTAAGAAGAATTCTGATCACCCGAAGCTAGCCAATCAACTCTATAGCTTTTTGTCTTAAAAAATCTTCTTCTGCATTTCTGTACTTGGTGAACTCTGCAAATCTGATTTTTTCCTCCTCTTGAAGAGAAACATCACTAGGGGAAGCAGCAAGATCACCCTGCACCTTAGAGAGAACTTCACTAGCCATAAGAGCTCTTTTAGTAATATCTGAGCAAAAAGAGGAATTAAAATTTTTAAGTGTAATTTTAACTGATTTGAGCTTCTTACAAAGGCAGAACATGGCTGTCCCATACACCTCAATGTCCCAACCATCCTTCAGAATAGCCCAATAACCCTCAAATTCCATCCAAAAGTCAAAGAATTTAAAAGAAGGCTTAGGTCTAGCAGAATTAGCCTTAAGCTGAATAATAATAGGAGAGTGATCAGAGATAGGAGTGTGAAAATGGCAAGAAGTGGCAGGAAAATCCACTGCCCAATCACCATTGACCAAAGCTCTATCAAGTTTACGCATAATACTGCTCCCACCAACCTGACCATTCCACCGAGTGAATTGGCAGCCACTATAAGGTAGATCAAGAACCTCCAAATGATTAAGGCAAGCAGCAAAATCAATAGTATTGTCCTTCCACTTGAAATCACCACCACAATTCTCACTAGGGTTCAAAATAGAGTTGAAATCTCCCAAAATCAGACAAGGCTTTCCCTGGCTCAAAAACTTATGGGAAAAAAGCTTATCCCACAAAGGCCTCCTTCAGATAGCATCATTAGCTGCTATACTGAAATAACAAACTCAGCCCAATCATGAAGAAAATTCAGCTTACAATACATTGCTTGCTCAAACGCATCAATTAGTTGGACATCTAAAACTTCAGGGTCCCAAGTAATTAAAATTCTCCCCTTGATAGAAGAAGAATGGTTACCAATGCTCACCCAATTGGGAAACATAGATCTAGTGAGCCTAGAAAAATTAGAACATTTTACCTTAGTTTCAACCAAGGCACAAAATGATAACTTGAAATCTCTACAAAGTTTCCTAACCTCAGCTTGCTTTAGAAGGCCATTAAGCCCTACACTCGAGTACATGACATGCCCAAAAGATCCAAGTTTAGCCAAGTTCATCTAGTTTGGGCCTAAACATGTTCCATTGGGTCTTTTTAACTTCGTATGGCACTAGAAGCACTTAAAAGGACCACAACATTCCATATTCTTATCCAAAAGGTGTTTTGGGTTTCAAACGTCAGTCCGACTACATGACATGCCCAAAAGATCCAAGTTTAACGAAGTTCATCTAGTTTCGGCCTAAACACGTCCCGTTGGATCGTTTTGAATCTGTATGGCACTAGAAGCATCTAAAATGACCACAGCCCTCCAAATTCATATCCCAAACATGTTTTGGGTTTCAAAAGTGAGATCGAGTACATGCCATGCCCAAAAGATGCATGATTAGCCAAGTTCATCTAGTTTGGGCATAACACGTCCCATTGGTTTTTTTTACCTTCTTATGACACTAGAAGCACCTAAAACGACCACAACAATTCAAATTATTATCACAAACGTATTTTGGTGGTCAAAACACAGTTCGGGTACATGACATGCCCAAAAGATCCAAGATTAACCAAGTTCATTTAGTTTGGGCCTAAACATGTCTAATTGGGCCTTTTTGACACTGTACACTACTAGAAGCACCTAAAAAGACCAAAACACTCCAAATTCCTATCCCAGATGTATTTTGGGTGTCAAAAGTCAGTTCTAGTAAAAGCCATGCCCAAAAGATCCAAGTTTAGCCAAGTTCATCTAGTTTGGGCCTAAACACGTCCCATTGGGTCTTTTTGACTCTGTAGCACTAGAAGACCTAAAATGACCACAACACTCCAAATTCTTATTTCAAACGTGTTTTTGCTGTCAAAAGTCAGTTCGAGTACATGCCATGCCCAAAAGATCCAAGTTTAGCCATGTTCTTCTAGTTTGGGCCTAAACACGTCCCAATTATTTTTTTTATCTCCGTATGGCTCTAGTAGCAACTAAAACGACCACAACACTCCAAATTCTTATCCCAAACATGTTTTGAGTGTCAAAATTCAATTAGAGTACACGACATGCCCAAAAGATCCAATTTTAGCCAAGGTCATCTTGTTTAGGCCTAAGCTCGTGCCATTGGGTCTCTTTGACTCCGTATGGAACTAGAAGCACCTAAAATGACCAAAAAACTCCAAATTCTTATCCCAAATTGTTTTTTGTGTCAAAAGTCAGTTCGAGTACATGTCTTACCCAAAAGATTCAAGTTTAGCCAAGTTCATCTAGTTCGGGCCTAAACACGTCCAATTTGGTCGTTTTGACTCCATATGGCACTAGAAACACCTAAAACGACCAATACACTCCAAATTCTTATCACAAACGTGTTTTGGGTGTCAAAAGTCTATTTGAGTAAATGGCATGCCCAAAAGACCTAAGTTTAGCCAAGTTCTTCTAATTGGGGTCTAAAAACGTCCAATTGGGTTGTTATGACTCCGTATGGCACTTGAAACATCTAAAACGACGACAAGACTCCAAATTCTCATCCCAAATATGTTTTCAGTGTCAAAAGTTCATTCGAGTACATGACATGCCCAAAAGATCCAAATTTAGCCGAGGTCATCTAGTTTAGGCCTAAACACGTCACATTGGGTCTCTTTGACTCCGTATGGAATTAGCAGCACCTAAAATAACCAAAACACTCCAACTTCTTGTCACAAACTTGTTTTGTTTGTCAAAAAAGCAGTTCTAGTACATGTCATGCCCAAAAGATTCATGTTTAGCCATGTTCATCTAGATTGAGTCTAAACGCATCCCATTGGGTCTTTATGACTACGTATGGCACTAGAAGCACTCAAAAGGACCACAACACTCTAAATTCTTATCCCAAATGTTTCTTGAGTGTCAAATGTGAGTTCGAGTACTTGACATGCCTAAAAGATCCAAGCTTAGCCAAGTTCATCTAGTTTGGGCCAAAACATGTCCCATTGGATCTTTTTAAATTCGTATGGCAGTAGAAGCACCTAAAATGACTAAAACACTAACACTTCTTATCCCAAGTGTGTTTTGGTTGTCAAAAGAAATTTCGAGTACATGTCATGCCGAAAAGATCTAAGATTAGCCAAGTTTGTCTAGTTTGGGCGTAAACACGTCCCATTGGATCTTTTTGACTCCTTATCGCATTAATAGCACCTAAAAAGGTGACAATACTCTAAAGTCTTATCCCAAGCATGTTTTAGGTTTTAAAAGTCAGTACGAGTACATGCCACGCGCAAAAGATCCATGTTTATCCAAGTTCATCTAGTTTGGGCCTAAACAGTTCCAATTGGGTCTTTATATATCCGTACAGAACTAGAAGCCGATAGAACGACCAAAAGACTCCAAATTCTTATTCCAATTGTGTTTTAGGTGTCAAAAGTCAGTTCGAGTATATGACATTTCTAATAGAACCACGTTTAGCCAAGTTCATCTAGGTTGGGCCTAAACACATCCCATTGGGTCTTTTTGACTTCGTATGGCACTGGTAACTGCTACAATGACCACAACACTCCAAATTCTTATCCCCAACGTGTTTTGGGTCTCAAAAGTCATTTTGAGTACATGACATGCACAAAAGATCCAAGTTTAGCCAAGTTCATCTAGTTTAGGCATAAACATGTTGCATTGGGTCTTTTTGACTCCGTATGGCACTAGAAGCACTTAAAATGACCACAACACTCCAAATTCTTATCCAGAATGTGTTTTGGGTTTCAAAAGTCAGTTCGAGTACATGACATGCCCAAAAGATCTAAGTTTAGCCAAGTTGATCTAGTTTCAGCCTAAACACGTCCAGTTGGGTCATTTTGACTCCGTTGGCACTAGAAGCATCTAAAACGACTACAACACTCCAAATTCATATCCCAAAACATGTTTTGGATTTCAAAAGTGAGTTCGAGTACATGCCATGCCCAAAATATCCAAACTTAGCCAAGTTCGTCTAGTTTGGGCCTAAACACGTCCCATTAGGTCTTTTTGGCACTGTATAACACTAGAAGCACCTAAATGACCAAAACACAAAACATTCTTATCACAAACGTGTTTTGGGTGTCAAAAGTGAGTTCGAGTAAAAGTCATACCCAAAAGATCCAGGTTTAGCCAAGCTCATCTAATTTGGGCCTAAACCCGCCCCATTGAGTCTTTTTTCACTCTGTATAGCACTAGAAGACCCAAAACGACCACAACACTCCCAATTCTTGTCTCAAACGTGTTTTTGGTGTCAAAATAAAGTTCGAGTACATGCCATGCGCAAAAGATCCAAGTTTAGCTATGTTCGTCAGTTTCGGCCAAAACACGTCCATTTGGGTCTTTTTTAACTCCATATGGCACTAGTAGCAACTAAAACGACCACAACACTCCAAAAGATCCCAGTTTAGCCAAGTTCATCTAGCTTGGGCCAAAAGACATCCCTTTTGGTCTTTTTGACTCCATATGTCACTAGAAACACCTAAAATGACTAAAACACGTCGTGAGTACATGACATGCCAAAAATATTCGAGTTTAGACAAGTTCATCAAAATTTTGTTCGAGTACATGACATGCCCAAAAGATCCAAGTTTAGTCAAGTTTTTCTAGTTTGGCCTAAACACGTCCCATTTGATCTTTTTGACTCATTATGTCACTAGAAGCATCTAAAAGGACCACAACAATCTAAATTCTTATCCTCAACGTGTTTTGGGTGTCAAAATTCAGTTCCAGCATATGTAATGTCGAAAAGATCCAAGTTTAGCCAAGTACATCTAGTTTGGGCCTAAACACATCCCACTGGGTTGTTTTGACTCCGTATGGCACTAGAAGCTGTTAAAACGACCACAACACTCCAAATTCGTATCTCAAATGTGTTTTGAGTGTCAAAAGTAAGTTCGTGCACATTGCATGCTCAAAAGATCCAAGTTTAGCCAAGTTCATCTACTTTTGGTCTAAAAACTTTCCATTGTGTCTTTTTAACTCCCTTTGGAGTAGCAACTAAAATGACCATAATACTCGAAATTCTTATGCCAAACGTGTTTTGAGCGTCAAAATTCAGTTTGAGTACATGATATGCCCAATTTTACATGATATGCCCTATTTTACATGATATGCCCAATTTTACATGTTTTGGCTCAAACTAGATGAACTTGGCCAAACTTGGATCTTTTGGGCATGGCATGTACTCGAACTGACTTTGACACTTAAAACACGTTTGGGATAAGTTTACTAGAAATACCTAAAAATACCAAAACACTCCAAATTCTTATCTCAAGCGTGTTTTGGGTGTCAAAAGTAAGTACAATCACATGCGATGCCCAAAAGATCCTAGCCAATTCATCTAGTTTGGGCCTAAACACGTCACATTAGGTCTTTTTGACTCTGTATGACTCTAGAAGCACCTAAAAAGACTATAGGACTCTTAATTCTTATTCCAAACGTGATTTGGGAGTCAAAAGTCAGTTCGACTTCATGTCATGCCCAAAAGAACCAAGTGATATGAACCTCACCGTGGCTTTGCGATGAAACCCGATAACAATAATGGTTCAAGAACCCAATGATCGATTTTAAGGAAGAAGAAACCCTGATCCGTTTTCTATGACATAAAGAGAATCTTAGGTATAAGACCTAAGACCCAAATTGATGCTTCGAAATGACCAAAGGTATGGTCTAGACGCCACACTCAAAAACAAGAAGGAAAAGTGACTGATAAGTCTAGGTTTTAGACGCCAAAAGAATATTCTTGATAAGTCTGAAAAGTTCTAAGAAGAACCAAAGAGAAAACTCTCACAAATAAATTATAATGATCAATGTTTTTAATACATTGTGAAATCATGCTTAAATAGAAAAACTAGAAGCGTAAAGGGTTTAAATAACCTAAACTAAATTTAAAAGATAAAGGAAATTGTAATACACCCAAAAGACTCATAGGGTTGTCCACTTCTTAGTTAGGATTGCCAAGGTATCTTGCTTCCTTGTCATAATTTAAAATACAATGTAATGCTCCATGTGGACAGCCATATTGAACGCCACATCATGCTCCAAGGGTATTGCCATGTAGGATGTCTTTCCATGTAGGCTGCCATGTTGGATACCACATCATGCTCCATGTCGGATGTCATGTTCGATGCCGTGTCATGGTTCATGTAGGATGTCATGTTGGATGCCACATCATGCTCCATGTAGGCTGTCATGTTGGATGCCACGCCATGCTCCACGCAGGTTGTCATATTCCACGTCATACTCCTATTAAGTTCTTCAGCCATTATATTTTCTCTACCTTTTGTGATTTGGCCTCTTTGTACTTGAAGTGGATCCATCCTTTGAGATTGTGCTACCGGATCCTCATCATTCCCTCCCTCTTGAGAAATATTTGTCCTCAAATCCTCACCAAAAAGATCTAGCTTGTAGGCATTGTCATTGAGTCTTGCAAGGACTTGGAATGGATCATCCCTTGTAGGTAGCAGCTTGGAACGTCTTTTCCTTGGAAACCGTTCCTTTCTTATGTGCACGCAAACCCAATCTCTGGGATCAAAGACCAATTTATGACACTCTTTGTTGGCTTGTTTTGCATATTGCTCCATTCTTCTTACAATATTGAGTTTTGCCTTCTCATGTATCTGCTTCAAGAATTCAGCCTTCCTTTTTCCATCTTGTTTGTACTGACTGACATATGAGAATGTCTCAATGTACTCCACCCAACGAGCATGTATTTATTCAGCTTGTGTTGCTATTTTAAATGCTTCATGGACTCATGACCGTTGTGAATCACAAACATCTGCAAAAGTGAAACAATATTGCTCGGCAAAGAACCTGCGAGACCATTAGTACATAAAAGAGCCTCTTTGTACATAAGTACAATAAAATGCCAGTTGGAACTCAAAGCTCTCTTAATTTCACTCTCTTTCGTCAAAACTCTCTTTTCTTCTCTCTTGATTTTTCTCACTCCTCTCACCCAACTCTCTATTTTTCACTCTTTTCTTTTGTTGAAACATTCCTTTTTTTGAACTCCCACTCTCTTGATCTTCCTGACCCTCTCTCTTTTTTTCATTTTCAATCTCTCTTTGTTTTTCATTCTCTCTTTTCAACTCTAATTGATCTTCTTGAACTTGTTTTGGGGTGAGGGGTACAAGTGTAATGGGTTTCTTATCAATTACAAAAGTATATCTATTTTTGTAACCATTATGAGTGGCTTTTCTATCACATTTCCATGATCTTCCCAAGAGAAGATGATTTGCTTGCATTGGCACTACATCACACAAAACTTCATCCTTGTACTTGCCAATAGAGAAAGAAACTAACACTTGCTTATGCTCCTCAATTTCCCCACTATCATTCAACAATTTCAGTTGGTATGGATTGAGATGTTTTAATATAGGAAAGTTTAGTTTTTCCACCATGTAAGTGCTAGCCACACTAGTACAACTTTCCTCAATCATACTACAAACTTTATCATTAACAAGGCATCTAGTATGAAAAATATTTTCTCGTTGTACCTTCTCATCTTCTTCGGCTATGGCACTAAGAGCTCTTCGTTATACAGAAAGTTCCCCATTTACCGATTCTTTAATGTCACTTTCATCCTCTAGTGGTGGCATGGACTCCTTTTCAGAATCACTTTTGAATTCCACATTCTTTCCTTGCAATGATGGTCTCTTCATCTTAATGCTAGACAAATAGTTATCCACCCTCTCACCAAACCTATCTTCTCTATTTCCATGTTGGAAACCTCTATCTCCAACCCCATGGCCTAATCTGTCCATGTGAGAATATCGCTCACCTTCATCAAAGTAATTTCCAAATTCATCCTCATACTGAACCCTAGGTGATCCTCTCTCCGTTCGATGCCCCATAGGAGCTCTAGGTTGCTCTACCCATGTTTCGACCCGATCAATGCTCTCATGCAATCGTTCCAGGCCTTCTTCTAATGTTCTCTTAAATTCACCCACTAACGCCTCAATTTGTAACTTCAACATATCGCCTTCAGCCATTCCTCTGCTACAATTTCTCATGAAGTGATCAAAACGATGAAATCTGGATTTGCAATGAACGTACAGATTGTAGATCTCGAAAATCCGTTCGATTTGATATGCAATACTGACTATTTCGACTCCCGAATCCAAAGTTATGATTTTTTTTAGAACAACCGTCAAATAAAAAATCAGACTTGTATCTGACTCTAGAGAACCAAAAGCTTTGATACCAAATGATATGAACCTCACCGTCGCTTAGCAATGAAACCCGATAACAATAATGTTTCAAGAACACAATGATCGATTTTAAAGAAGAAGAAACCCTGACCCATTTTCTATGACAGAAAGATAACCTTAGGAATAAGACCTAAGACCCAAATTGATGCTTCGAAAAGAACCAAATGTATGGCTTAGACATCACACTCAAGAATCAAGAAGGAAAAGTGAGTGATAAGTCTAGGTTTTAGACGCCACAAGAATATTTTTGATAAGTCTGAAAAGTTCTAAGAAGAACCAAAGAGAAAACTCTCACAAAGAAATTATATTGATCAAAGTTTTTAATACATTGTGAAATCATGCTTAAATAGAAAAACTAGAAGCCTAAAAAGTCCTAAAGTGTTTAAATAACCTAAACTAAATTTAAAAGACAAAGAAATATAAATTGTAATAAATAAGGAAATTGTAATCCACCCAAAAGACTTATAGGGCTGTCCACTTCTTGGTTAGGATTGCCAAGGTGTCTTGCTTCCTTGTCATCATTTAAAATGCCATGTCATGCTCCATGTGGACTGCCATATTGAACGTCACATCATGCTCCAAGGGTAATGCATGTAGGATGTCTTTCCATGTAGGCTGCCATGTTGGATACCACATCATGCTGCATGTCGGCTGCCATGTTAGATGCCATGTCATGGTTCATGTAGGATGTCATGTTGGATGCCACATCATGCTCCACGTAGGTTGTCATATTCCACATCACACTCCACGTCATACTCCTATTGAGTGCTTCAGCCATTATATTTTCTCTAGTTTTTATGATTTGGCCTCTTTGTACTTGAAGTGGATCCATCCTTTGAGCTTGTGCAACTGGATCCTCATCACTAAGTATAGTCAAGTTCATCAAGTTTGGACCTAAACACGTCCCATTGGGGTTTTTAATCTTTATGGCACTAGAAGAACCTAAAATAACCAAAACATTCCACATTCTTATCCCAAACATGTTTTGGTTGTCAAAAGTCAGTTCGAGTACAAGACATGTCCAAAAGATTCATGTTTAGCCAAGTTCATCTAGTTTGGTCCTAAACATGTCCCAATCGGTCTTGTTGACTCTGTATGGCACTAGGAGCACTTAAAATGAAACAACAATACAAATTCTTACCCCAAATGTGTTTTGGGTGTCAAAAGTCAGTTCGAGTACATCACGTCCAAAAAATCCAAGTTTAGCTAAGTTCATCTAGTTTGGGCCTAAACACGCCCCTTTGGGTCTTTCGGACTCCGTCTGGCACTAAAAGCTCCTAAAACGACCAAAACACACCAAATTCTTTTCTTAATCATGTTTTGGGTGTGACTAGTCAGTTCGAGTACATGTCATGCCCAAAAGATCCAAGTTTAGACATCTTCATCTAGTTTATTCCTAAACAAGTCTCATTTGGTCTTTTTGACTCCATAGGACACTAGAAGCGCCTATAATGACCACAACACACCAAATTCCTATCCCAAATGTTTTTTTGGTAGTTCAAGTGTATGACATGCCCTAAAGATCCAAGTTTAGCTAAGTTCGTTTAGTTTGGACCCAAACACATTCCATGGGGTCTTTTGACACCGTATGGCACTAGAAGCACCTAAAATAACCACACAACTGAAAAATATTATCCCAAAGCGTGTTTTGGTATCAAAAGTCAGTTTGAGTACATGACATGTCAAAACATCCAAGTTAGCCAAGTTTGTCTAGTTTGGGCCTAAACACGTTGCATTGGGTCTTTTTGACTCCGTATGGCGTTAGAAGCACCTAAAACGACAAGAACACTCCAAATTTCTCCCAAACAACTTTTGGGTGTCAAAAGTTAATTCGAGTACATGACATGCCCAGAAATTCAAGTTTAGCGAAGTTCATCTGGTTTGGGCCTAAATAGTCCCATTGGGTCTTTATGATTCCGTTTGGCACTAGAAGCACCTAAAACAATCACAACACTGTAAATTCTTTTCTCAAACCTGTTTTGGGTGTTAAAAGTCAGTTCGAGTACATGGCTTGCCCAAAAGATCAAAGTAGCTAAGGTCATCTAGTTTGGGCCAAAACACATCACATTGGGTCTTTTTGACACCTTATGGCACTTGAAACATCTTAAACGAATAAAACACTCCAAATTATTATCCCAAATATGTTTTATGTGTCAAAAGTCAGTTCGAGTACATGCCATGCAAGATGGATCCAAGTTTAGCCAAGTTTATCTAGTTTGGGCCTAAACGCGTTCCATGGGGTTTTTTTGACTTCGTATGGCACTAGAAACACTTAAAACGACCACAATACTACAAATTCTTATCCCAAATATGTTTTAGGTATCAAAATTTAGTTCGAGTTCTTAACATAAGCAAAAGATCCAAGTTGACCCAAGGTCATTTAGTTTGGGCCTAAAAATGTCTCATTGGGTCTTTTTAACTTCGTATGGCACTAGAAGTACTTAAAATGACCACAACGCTCCAAATTCTTAACTCTAATGTTTTTTGGGTGTCAAAAGTCAGTTCGAGTACATGACATGGCCCTAAGATCCAAGTTTAGCCTAATTTATTTAGTTTGGGCCTAAACACGTCCAATTGGGGCTTTATGACTCCGTATGGGACTAGAAGTACCTGAAATGACCACAACACTCCAAATTATGATCCCAAACATGTTTAGGGTGTCAAAAGTCAGTTCGACTACATGGCATGCCCAAAAGATATATGTTTAACCAAGGTCATCTAGTTTGGGCCTAAACACGTCTCATTGAGTCTTTTTTATTCCTTACGCAACTAGAAGGACCTAAAAGGACACAACACTCCAAATTGTTATCCTGAACGTGTTTTGGGTGTCAAAACTTAGTTCAAGTACAAGTCATGCCCAAAAGATCCAAGTTTGGTCATGTTCGTCTAGTTTGGACCTAATCACATCTCATTGGGGATCTTTTAGATTTGTATAGCACTAGACGCACCTAAAATGACAACAACACTCCAAATTCTTATCTCAAACATGGTTTGGGTGTCAAAAGTCAGTTCGATTAAAAGTCATGCCCAAAAGATCCAAGTTTAGTCAAGTTCGTCTAGTTTGGGCCTAAACACGTCACATTGGGTTTTTTTACTCTGTATAGCACTAGAAGACCAAAAACAACCACAACACTCCAAATTCTTATTCCAAACATATTTTGGGTGTCAAAAGTCATTTCGAGCACATGTCATGCCGAAAAGATCCAAGTTTAGCAAAGTTCATCTAGTTTGGGCCTAAACTCGTCCCATTAGGTCTTTTTGACTTCGTATGACACCAAAAGCACCTAAAACAACTAAACAATCCAAATACTTGCCATGCCTAAAAGATCCAAGTTTGCCAAGTTCATCTAATTTGGGCCTAAACACGTCCCATTGAGTCTTTTTGACTCTGTATGGCACTAGAAGTCGTCAAAAGGACCACAACACTCTAAATTCTTATCCCAAATGTGTTTTGGGTGTTAAAAGTCAGTTCGCGTACATAACATGCCTAAAATGACTTAATGGGATGTGTTTAGTCTAGCTTGGTCCAAAAGACATCCCATTGGGTCATTTAGACTCCATATGGCACTAGAAAACATAAAATGACGCAATGGGATGTGTTTAGTCCGAAACAAGATGAACTTAACTAAACTTGGATCTTTAGGGCATGGCATGGACTCGAACTAACTTTTGTACCCAAAATACTTTGGAATAAGAATTTGAAGTGTTTTGAATGTTTTATGTGCTTTTAGTGCAACAGCGTCAAAAAGCACCAATGGGCAAGTTTAGGCCCAAACAAGATGAACTAGCCTAAACTTGGATTTTTTGCGCATGTAATGTACTCGAACTGAATTTTTGATGAGGATCCGGTTGCACAAACTCAAAGGATGGATCCACTTCAAGTACAAAGAGGCCGAATCACAAAAGCTAGAGAAAATATAATGGCTGAAGCACTCAATAGGAGTACGACGTGGAGTGTGATGTGGAATATGACAACCTGCGTGGAGCATGGCGTGACATCCAACATGACAGCCTACATGGAGCATGATGTGGCATCCAACATGACATCCTACATGAACCATGACATGGCATCTAACATGGCAGCTGACATGAAGCATGATGTGGTATCCAACATGGCAGCCTACATGGAAAGGCATCATACATGGCATTACGCTTGGAGAATGATGTGGCGTTCAATATGGTTGTCCACATGGAGCATGACATGTCATTTTAATTGATGACAAGGAAGCAAGACACCTTGACAATACTAACCAAGAAGTGGACAGCCAATAAGAGTCTTTTGGGTGGATTACAAGCTCCATATTTATTGTAATTAATATTTCTTTATCTTTTAAATTTAGTTTAGGTTATTTATACACTTTAGGACTCTTTAGGCTTCTAGTTTTTCTATTTAAGCATGGTTTTACAATGTATTAAAAAACTTTTATGAATATAATTTCTTTGTGAGAGTTTTCTCTTTGGTTCTTCTTAGAACTTTTCAGACTTATCAAGAATATTCTTGTGGCGTCTAAAACCTAGACTTATCACTCACTTCTCCTTCTTGTTCTTGAGTGTGGCGTCTAAACCATACATTTGGTTCTCTTCGAAGCATCAATTTGGGTCTAAGATCTTATACCTAAGGTTCTCTTTGTGTCATAGAAAATGGGTCGGGGTTTCTTCTTGTTTAAAAATCGATCCTTGGATTCTTGAACCATCATTGTTATCGGGTTTCATCGCAAAGCAGCGGTGAGGTTCATATCACTTTTGACACCCAATACACGTTTAGGATAAGAATTAAGAGTGTTTTGGTCATTTTGGGTTCTTGTAGTGCCATAAGGAGTCAAAAAACAAATAATGTGACGTGTTTAGGGAAAAACTAGAAGAACTTGGCTAAACTTAGATATTATTGGGCATGACATGTACTTGGACTGACTTTTGACACCCAAAACACATTTGGGGTAAGATTTTTGAGTGTTTTGGTCTTTTTAGGTACCTAAACCAAACAGAGTCAAAAAGACCCAATGGGACATGTTTTGGCCCAAAGTAGACGAACATGTAAACTTGGATCTTTTGGGCATGACAAGTACTCGAACTGAATTTTGTCAACCAAAACACGTTTGGGATAAGAATTTAGAGTGGTTTGGTCGTTAAAAAGGCTTTTAGTTCTGTAAGGAGTCAAAAAGACCCAATGGGACGTGTTTAGGCCCAAACTAGATGAACATGCCTGAACTTAGATGTTTTTGGCATGGCATGTACTCGAAATGACTTTTGAGACATAAAACACATTTGTGATAAGAATGTGGATGCTTTGGTCGTCTTAAGTGCTTTTAGAGTCATCTTGAGTCAAAAAGATTCAACGGGATGTGTTTTGGCCAAAAGTAGACGAACTTGGCTAAACTTTGATCTTTTGGGAATAGCATGTATCTGAACTGAATTTTGATACCCAAAGCACGTTTGCGATAAAAAAAATTGGAGTGTTGTGGTCCTTTTAGGTGTTTCTAGTGCCATACGGATTCAAAATACCCAATCGAACGTGTTTAGGACAAAAGAAGACGAACTTGGCTAAACTTGGATCTTCTAGCCATGTTATGTACTCGAACTGATTATTGACACCCAAAACACATTTGGGATAAGATTTCGGTGCATTTTGGACGTTTTAGATGCTTTTAGTGCCAAAAGGAGTCAAAAAGACCCATTGGGCAAGTTTAGGCCCAAACAAAATGAACTAGCCTAAACTTGGATCTTTTGGGCATCCATCTACTCGAGCTAACTTTTGACACCCAAAACACGTTTGGGATAAGAATTTTGAGTGTTTTGGTCGTTTTAGGTTCTTTTAGTGCCAATCGGAGTCAAAAAGACCCATGAGACGTGTTAGGCCCAAACTAGACGAAGATACCTAATCTAGGATCTTTTTGACATGGCATGTACTCGAACATATTGTTGACAATTAAAACACATTTTGCATGAGAATTTGGAGTGTTTTGGTCGTTTAAGGTGCTTTTCGTGCCATATGGAGTCAAAAAGACTCAATGGCACATGTTTAGGCCCAAAATCAATTAACTTGGCTAAAGTTGGATATTTTGGTAATGGCATGTACTCTAACTAACTTTTGACACTCAAAACATGTTTGGAATAAGAACATGGACTTTTTTTGCCGTTTAAGGTGCTTTTAGTATTGTACAGAGTCAAAAAGACCCAATGGAACATGTTTAGACCAAAACTAGATGGACTTAGCTAAACTTAGATCTTTTGGTATGACATGCACTCGAACTGACTTTTGACACCCAAAACAGGTTTGGGATAAGAATTTTGAGTGTTTTCATCATTTTAGGTTCTTTAATGTGATACGGAGTCAAAAAGACCCAAGAAGACGTGTTTAGGCCCAAATTAGTCTAACATGGTAGAACTTGAATCTTTTGGGCTTGACATGCACTCGAAATAACGTTTGACACCCAAAACACATTTTAAAAAGAATGTGGAGTGTTGTGGTCATTTTAGGTGTTTTTAGTGCCAAACAAGATTTAACTTGGCTAAACATGGAACTTTTGGGTATGTCATGTGTACTCACTCAGACTGACTTTTGTCACCTAAAACATGTTTGGGATAAGAATTTGGAGTGTTTTGGTCTTTTTAGGAGCTTTTAGTGCCACACGGAGTCAAAAACACCCAACGGGACGTGTTTCGGCCCAAACTAAATGAATTGGCTAAACTTGGATCTTTGGGGCATGTCATGTACTCAAACTTAGTTTTGACACCCAAAACAAATTTTGGATAAGAATTTGGAGTGTATTGGTCATTTTAGGTGCTTTTAGTGCCATAAGGAGTCAAAAAGACAGTTTTGATTCGAAATGGGTGCTGGAATTGGCCCTCTTCAAACACTTTTGAGGTTATGGAGATTAGAGATACCCCTCTACCCTCTCCCAAGGTTCTAGTGAGGGATTCTTGGGCTTGGACCCCTAGCAAGAAAGGGATTTTCTCTGTTAAAGATACCTATAAAGCCCTTGCTCTGGATAGGGAGTGTGTGAGGTGGGCTAAGCTGATTTGGTTCAATCGCCATGTGCCTAGGTTTTCCTTCCTCTCTTGGGTGGATATCAAAGGCAAGTTGCTGACTAAGGATAGAATTGAACATTGGTCCATGCCTACATCTATTAGCTCTTCATGTGTATTTTACGTGGGTGGGTGTGAGTCAGCTGAACACCTTTTTGTGGGATGCAAATCCACAAGGTCAATTTGGAACAGTCTTCTAGCTAAATGTGGTTTGAGCAGCCCCCACTCCAACTGGTGTCAATGGATCTCTTGGCTCATAGTTAAGGCCAAAGATAAGTCCCTTGTTAGCTCCATTTTGAAGCTTATGTGCACAGCCTTTATCTACCATATTTGGAGGGAGAGGAACCTCAGAATATTCTAAGAAAAAATCAGGGATAATGTTGTTTTGATCAAGGTTATCTCAGGCTCCATTAAGGATAGGCTTTGGTTGCTTAGGGGTGTCCTTGCCTCAGAGTTGAAACTGTCTCTCCAAGCTGCTTGGGATCTCAACTGTTGATTTTTTAGCCTCCTTAGGGGCTGAGTATGTTAATTTGTTTCTTTGTTTTGAGGAGTTTGATTTGTTTTTGACATGCGTTGAGATTTAGTTCACTTATTTTTTTTGGGTTTAGGTTTGATTTGGCTTTAGCTAGCTAGGCTTATCTTTTTTGGTTATGTAGCTTTGTATATCCTAGGGTATGCCCCTTGTAAAGTAAGTTAAAGTACATGTCATCCCAAAACATCAGAGTTTAGCCAAGTTTATCTAGTTTTGGCCTAAAATTGCCCCATTAGGCCCTTTTGACACCTTATGGCACTCAAACTTATCATCCCGAACGTGTTTTGAGTGTCAAAGTCAGTTCAAGTACATGTCGTGCCCAAAAGACTCAAGTTTAGCCAAATTCATCAAGTTTGGGCCTAAACACGTCTCATTGTGTGTTTTTGACTCCGTATGGCGCTTAAAGCTCCTAAAATAACCAAAACACTCTAAAATCTTATTCCAATGTGCAAAATTCAGTTTGAGTAAATGACATGCCCAAACGATCCAAGTTTAGCCATGTTCCTCTTGTTTGGGCCTAAACATGTCCCATTGGGTCTTTTGACTCCGTATGGAACTAGAAGCATATAAAATGAAAACAACCCTGCATATTCTTATCCCAAACGTAATTTGGGTGTCAAAAGTCAGTTCGAGTACATGCATGTCTAAAAGATCCAACTTTAGCCAAGTTCATCTAGTTTGGGCCTAAACACATCTTATTGGATCTTTTTGACTCCATCTGGCATTGAAAGCACCTAATATGACCATAAAACTCCAAATTCTTATTCCAAACGTCTTTTGGGTGTCAAAAGTGAGTTCGAGTACATGTCATGCCCGAAAGATCCACGTTTAGCCAAGTTCATCTTGTTTAGGCCTAAACTCGCCCATTGGGTCTTTTTGATTCCATACGGTATTAAAAGCACCTAAAACGACCAAAACATTCCAAATTATTATCCCAAATGTGTTTTGGGTGTTAAAAGTCAGTTCAAGTATATGCCATGCCAAAAAGATCCAAGTTTAGCCAAGTTGTTTTAGTTTGGGCCAAAACACGTTCCATTGATCTTTTTGACTCCTTATGGCACTAACGGCACCTAAAATAACCAAACCAATCCAAATTCTCATCCCAAATGTTTGTTTGGTGACAAAAGTAAGTTTCAGTACATGTCATGCCCAAAAGATCCATGTTTAGCCAAGTTCATCTAGTTTGGGCCTAAACGCCCCATTGGGTGTTTTTGACTCCGTATGTCACTAAAAGCTCTTAAAAAGACCAAAACACTCCAAATTATTTTCCCATACATGTTTTGGTTGGCAAAAATTAGTTCGAGTACACGACATGCTCTGGGCTGTTCTTAAAGATGCTTGGGATATTGAAGTGTATGGAACAGCCATGTTTTGCCTTTGTAAGAAGCTTAAATCTGTAAAAGTTGTTCTTAAGAATTTTAATGCCTCTTTTTGCTCAGATATTACTAAAAGGGCTCTTATTGCTAGAGAAGCTCTCTCTAAAGTGCAGGCTGACTTTGCTGCCTCTCCTAGGGCTGTTTCTCTTCAAGAAGAAGAGAAAATCAGATTTGCGGAGTTTACTAAGCTTAGAAATGCTGAAGAAGACTTTGTAAGGCAAACAGGCTGGAGTTGATTGGCTTGCCTTAGCTGATAAGAATTCCTCTTACTTTTTTTAGAAGGTGAAGAAGAACATAGTTAGATCCAGAATTAATCAGTTAGTTAATGAGGAGGGTGACCTTATCACTAATGATCAGGCTATTAAAGATAAAATTCTCTCCTATTATGTGGATCTCGTAGGGACCTCTCACCCCGATCAGGTGGTGGATTCAAGTATTCTCTCTCAGATCCTCCCTATCAAGTTATGACAAGCTCATTTGGCTATCCCCAACCAGCCTTATTCAGATGAGGATGTGCACACCACCATGCTTAGTTTGGGGAACAAGCTCCTGGTCCAGGGGTTTTTTGCTGGTTTCTTTAAGAAAAGTTGGCATATTGTGGGTAGTGATACGAGTAAAGCTGTTTTGGAGTTCTTTAGCTCACAATCCTTGTTGAGGCAAGTCAATTCTACTGTTATTGCTCTTATCCCTAAGGTTCCCAATCCTTCCAAGATTGGAGACTGTAGGCCTATTTCTTGCTGCAATGTTTTCTATAAATGTTGTCTATAAATGCATCACTAAAATGCTTGCTTATAGGCTTAAGAAAGTGCTCTCTGATCTTATTAGTTGCAACCAGACTGCTTTTGTGCGTGGGAGAAGAATTGCAGACAATATTTTCTTATGTTAGGAGTTGGTTAGAGGCTATCGTACGACTTCTAATAGTCCAAGATGTTCTTTCAAGGTGGATATTAAAAACGCTAATGATAGTTTGAATTGGGAGATTATTAGTAGAATCTTTGATTATTTGGGTTTTCCTGACCAATATTTTAATTGTGTGATGTAGTGCATCTCTTCTCCTTCTTTCTCTATTATTGTAAATGGTGATTTGACAGGGTACTTCTCTGGTGCTAAAGGGCTTAGACAGGGTGATCCTATCTCCCCATATCTATTTGTCTTGGTTATTGAGGTTCTCACTGGTATTCTTAAGCTGCTGACAAAGCTGATTTTGGCTATCATTGGAGGTGTAAGGAGCTTGGCATTGTTAACTTGTGCTTTGCTAATGATCTCTTTATCTTATGTAAGGGTAAGTAACACTTCCTCTGTTAAGGTTATAATGGAGAGTTTAAGCTTATTTGAGGCTTTTTCTGGTCTTCAGCCTAATCTTCAGAAAAGTCAGGTCTTCATGTCTGGGGTCCACCCCACTACTTCTCAGGTTATTCTGGATTTTTGTAATTTCAATATTGGGAAGTTCCCTCTAAGAGATTTGGGGGTCCCTTTTATTCAAGTTGCTTATGATTCAGGTTTTTATGAGAAACTACTTGTGGAATGCTTCAACTATCAAGCATTCTTGTGCTAAGGTGTCTTGGAGTGATCTGTGCCATTCTAAATCTCAAGGTGGTTTGGGCCTTAGAGATCTCTCTTTAGCTAATGAAGTGGTGGTGGCAAAGCAGTTCTGGTTTTTGGTCTCCTTAGTTAAAGCTTCCCTTTGGAAGGATTGGTGTAAGGTTTTCTTGATCAAGAAGAGCTTTATTTTCTTGGTTAAGCTTACCTCCAATCCTTCTTGGAGTTGGAGGAAGATTCTGAAAGTCAGAGACAAGTTTGCTGGGTTTTGCAAGGCTCGGGTGGGTAATGGTGAGTATATTTCTCCTTTTTTGGACCCTTGGCACCCTTTAGGAGCATAGGCTCAAAGGTTTGGACCTAGGATTCATTTTGGTACTGGTTGGGATCGGACTTCCAAAGCGAGCTCCATGATTCATAATGGGGCCTGGAATTGGCCTACTTCTAACGCCTATGAGCTTATTATCACAATTAGGGAGGTTCCTTTCTTTCCCCCAGGGTGCACTCCTTGGACTCTTGGCTTTGGACTCCTTCTCCTTCTGGCCTTTTCTCTGTGGGGCATACCTATAGGGCTCTTGCTCCAGCTAGTAATAAAGTGAGATGGGCCCCGCTTATTTGGTTTAAAAAGTACATTCCTAGATATAGCTTCATTGCTTGGCTTGCTGCTCTTAATAGGCTTGCAACTGGGGATAGAGTGGCTGTTTGGACCTCCCCTTCTGGTGATCTCCATGTCACCTCTTGTGTCCTTTGCTTGCATCTTATGGAGACCTCTGAGCACTTGTTTGTTTCATGCACTTTCTCTAGTCATATTTGGTAGAGTTTGGTTAGTTGGTGTGGCTTGGCCACCTCTCCTGGGAATTGGAATCAGTTGATCTCTTCACTACTTGTGAAAGCTAAGAGTTATGACCTTTTGGGGCGTTTGTTGAAGCTTATGTTCTTCACCTTTGTCTAACATGTATGGAGAGAAAGGAATGCGAGATTTTTTAAAGGTAGAATGAGAGATAAGAAAGTGGTTTTGGATTATATTGTTTAAGGAGATGATGATGACTATGATAAGGGCTAATATAGAAGAAGATCGAGAGGCCACTATGGCTAGGTTTTTGCATGGATTGAACCGAGAAATTCATGATTGGGTAGAGATGGAAACTTATGTGGAGTTGGAAGATATGATGCACATGGCCATTAAGGTTGAGCAGCAACTCAAAAGGAGGGGTGGTACACGTACAACTCTTGGCTCGAGTTGTTCCCCATGGAAACCAAGCTATGCTAAGAAGGAGGAGAAGTTGGCCACAAAAACTGAGCAAAAGTTAGAATTGACCAGCCATGGTTACCGAGGTAAAAAAAATTCTTCTAGTGCTCGAAATCATGATATAAAGTGTTTTAAAAGCCAAGGTAAGGGTCACATAGTGAGTCAATGTCCGAACGAGAGAGGTATGGTGCTACGAGATGATGGTGAGATTGAGATCGATGATAAAGATGACAATGAATCTATGTTGTCATTAGAGGATGAGGATAATCAAGAGTGTGCTGTACAAAGAGAATTGGTTGTTGCAAGGAGAGCTCTAAGTGTGCAAAATAAAATGATGTGGTGCAGCGAGAAAACATCTATCGTACTAGAAGCCATGATCAAAACGAGGTATGTAGTATGAGTATTGATGGAGGTAGTTGTCCTAACATTGCTACTACAATGGTGGATAAATTAGGGCTGCTAATAACTAAACTACCTCGACCCTACAAGTTGAAATGGCTGAATGATAGAGGTGAGATAAAGGTGTAAAAGCAAGTGTTACTCTCATTCCAAATAGGTAAATATGAAGATGATGTGTTTTGCAATGTAATATCGGTGTGAGTTGGACACTTGTTGTGGGGAAGGCCAAGGAAATTTGATAGACGAGTGAAGCATGATGGTTTCTCTAATCAATATTATTTTGAACAAAATCAAAAGTTGACTACTCTTGTTCCAATGACACAAAATCAGATTTATGAAGATCAAGTAGGGTTGCAAAAAGAGAGTGATCAAAAGAAAGAGAGTGAACAAAAGAAATGGAGTGAACAAAAGACAAAGATTGAAAGCGAGCATGAAAGTCAGAGAGAGGTAGAGAAAAATGAGGGGAAAGGAATTGAGAGAAAAGAAAAAAAGGGCATTAAAGCCATAGTGAGAGCAAGAGAGGAAAAATTCAATTACATTACAATAAAAAATGAGATCAAGAGAGCAATACTTTAACATCAACCCCTTATTGTACTCATGTACAAAAGGCTCTTTTATGTAGTAATGATCTCGCCGGTTCTTTCCCGAGCAATATTGTTTCACTTTTGCAGATGTTTGTGATTCACAACGGTCATGAGTCCATGAAGCATTTAAAGAAGCAACATAAGCTGAATAAAATACATGCTCATTGGGTGGAGTTCATTGAGACATTCTCATATGTCAGTCAGTACAAACAAGATGGAAAAAGGAAGGCTGAATTCGTTAAGAAGATACATGAAAAGGCAAAACTCAATATTGTAAGAAGAATGGAGCAATATGCAAAACAAGCCAACAAAGAGTGTCATAAATAGGTTTTTGGTCCCAGTGATTGGGTTTATGTGCACATGAGAAAGGAACGGTTTCCAAGGCAAAGACATTCCAAGATGCAACCTAGATGGGATGATCCATTCTAAGTCCTTGCAAAACTCAATGACAATGCCTACAAGCTAGATCTTCTTGGCTAGTACAATATAAGTGGTACTTTGAATGTGACTGACTTGTCACCGTTTGATGTAGGTGAGGATTTAAGGACAAATCTTTCTCAAGAGGGAGGGAATGATGAGGATTCGATTGCACAAGCTCCAAGGATGGATCCACTTCAAGTACAAAGAGGACAAATCACAAAAGCTAGAGAAAATATAATGGTTGAAGCACTCAATAGGAGTATGACGTGGAGTGTGACGTGGAGTATGACGTGGAGTGTGACGTGGAATATGACAGCCTGCGTGGAGCATGGCGTGGCATCCAACATGACAGCCCTGTGGAGCATGATGTGGCATCCAACATGACATCCTACATGAACCATGACATGGGATCCAACATGGCAGCCGACATGGAGCATGATGTGGTATCCAACATGGCAGTCCACATGGAGCACGACATGAAATTTTAAATGATGACTAGGAAGAAAGACACATTGGCAATCCTAACCAAGAAGTGGACAACCCTATGAGTCTTTTGGGTGGATTACAATTTCCTTATTTATTGCAATTTATATTTCTTTATCTTTTAAATTTTGTTTAGGTTATTTATTGTAATTTATATTTCTTTATCTTTTAAATTTAGTTTAGGTTATTTAAACACTTTAGGACTCTTTAGGCTTCTGGTTTTTCTATTTAAGCATGATTTCACAATGTATTAAAAACTTGGATCATTATAATTTCTTTGTGAGAATTTTCTCTTTGGTTCTTCTTAGAACTTTTCAGACTTATCAAAAATATTCTTGTGGCATCCAAAACCTAGACTTATCACTCACTTTTCCTTCTTGTACTTGAGTGTGGCATCTAAACCATACCTTTGGTTCTTTTCAAAGCATCAATTTGGGTCTTAGGTCTTATACCTAAGGTTCTCTTTCTGTCATAGAAAATGGGTCAAGGTTTCTTCTTCCTTAAAATTGATCATCGAGTTCTTGAACCATTATTGTTATCGAGTTTCCTCGCAAAGCGACTGTGAGGTTCATATCACCAAGCTATTCTGGCCCCAGATTGTTTGGCCTCATTAGCATTACAAAGATAGTTCCTAAGGGCTGCTTGGACCAATTTAATGACCTTCTTGGGGAGAGTAAAATACCCACACCAGAATTGAAACGTAGCTTCCAACACTGACTTGATCAATTGAAGCCTCCCAACAAAAGATAACTATTTTGTTTCCCAAGAGCTGATTCTGGCCACAATATTCTCTACCAAGGAGCCACAGTCAGTCTTTCCCAACTTAGAAGTAATGAGGGGACTCCCAGACATCTCATAGACAAAGAACCCACAGTTAAAGGCATAATCTCCAAAATATGTTGTTAGACAGTATCAGACACCCCTAAGAAGAAGATCTGGCTCTTAAGAAGATTAGGCTGAAGCCCAGATAAGGCTTCAAAAAGAAGGAGACCGTCCTTAATAATTTGGACTGGTTTCACATTTCTTGTAGTGGATGTGCTGCTTCGAGGGTCGATAAGTGCAGCGTGATTTGCAAAAAATGAAGAGATCATCTGCAAAGCAAAGATTACTATATTGAGCTCTATGCACTTCCAATGGAACTCAAACTTAGGGTCTTGGGCAGCAAAATGAAGGATGCCAGAAAGAACCTCCATTACTAAAATAAATAAATAAGGAGAAATAGGGTCTCCTTGTCTGATCCCCTTGGCCCCTTTAAA
>QANY01004814.1:140359-151705 GCA_003255025.1 Datisca glomerata | reverse complement strand
AATTGACAGCCACTATAAGGGAGGTCGAGAACCTCCAAATGATCAAGACAAGAAGCAAAATCAATTGAACTATCATTCCACTTGAAATCACCATTAAAATGCTCGATAGGCTTCAAAATAGCATTAAAGTCACCAAGAATTAGCCAAGGCTTCCCCTGACTTAATGTCTTATGAGAGCCAAGCTTTTCCCACAAAGGCTTCCTGGAGATAGCATCATTGGCTGCATACACCACAGAGATCTGTCTTTTCATGGAGAATGGTTAGCTTACAAAACATAGCTTGATCAAAGGCATCAATTAGAAGAACATCCAAAATCTTGGGATCCCAAGCTAAAACAATTCTACCTTTGCTAGTAGGAGAATGGTTAGCAAAAGTAGCCCAATTGGGAAAAACAGATCTAGAAAGTCCAGCAAAATTATTACATTTGATCTTAGTCTCAACTAAAGCACAAAAACATAATTTAAAGTCTTTACAAAGTTTCCTAACTTCAGCTTGCTTTAGAAGGCCATTAAGCCCTCTTATATTCCAAGAAGCTAAATTAATTATAAAAAGGGGGAGAGAGAGTCACCATTCTCAGGGGGGGCCTGAGTAACTTGATCAGCCAACAAGAAAGAGCCTTCAGCCTTTTGCTTCTTTTTCAACCTCTTCAATGCTGATTTAGAGAGCTTGGGAGAAGGACTAGGTTGGATAGTGACATTGACATTTGGGGAAGCTTTTGGGGGAGCCAAACTCAATGTAGAGTCAGAAGAGGCTTGAGGCTCATTTTTATCCTCACAAGGCTCAATGAGACCCTTACCCTTCCTTTTGCTAACCACGTGAGTCCATTCATTATCTTGGTCTTCCACATGGATGGTACTAACATGAAAGGGAGTAGAGATTTCACCCTCTGGCTCCTCATAAACCATAAGCTCCCTATTATCTTGGGGGAAGAATCTTTGCTAGCGGTTTCTTCCTCACTAGCAAGATTATTCTTAGGGGCCACTTTGGCATCACAATCATGACCAAAGAGGCAACATTTAGCATATCTCTTTGGTAGACACTCATACTCCACATCCACCACCACTGGATCCCATCCGTCAAGGCCAAGGTCAATGGTGAAAAACTTAATCAAATCAGAGGAGGCTGAAATTTTCACACAAACTCTAGCATAATCATATCTATAACTAGAGGCAATAGCATTGTCAGGGTGAGAAGGGATACCCACAGCACTAGCAATGTGACTTAGAGCTTCTTCAGTCCATAATTCAATTGGAATATTTCACAATTTAACCCAAATTGGAAGGGTTGAAAGTTTCTCCTTTGAGAATTTAACATTTGGCTGCCACTCTTAAAGCACAATAGGCCTACCTAAGAGGTTCCAAGGTCCATCTTCTAAGACTGAGTTTCTATCCTCCACAAAGCCATATTTGAAATAGAATAGGCCTCTGGCAGTCGATACCTCCTGAATTCCTCTTTTAGCCCAAAGTTGCAAAGCAATTTTCTGAACTATGTGTAATGGAGCTGCCCTTCCAACAAAGTAGCCAACAAGGCAGCCTTCCCACCTAGAAAAATTCTCTTTAGTAATATAATCAGGAAGCTTAACTGTGACATTACCATTTTCCGTAAAGGAAGAGCTCACATAACCTAAGCTTAGCTTCTTTTTCAGGTTACCTTTAACCTTTTCAGCCCATGAACCAGCCGGTTTCTCATGAGCAACACTCTTATTAGCTAAAAGGTCTTGATAAACTCTATTCTCAGCAACTTTTAGAAGAAGAAGTTGGGGAAGGAGGAGAAGAGCTCACCTTCTGTTTCCCATTAGAATCTGGTTTAGGAGAGAGAGAGGTTTCTCCAAGCTCAAACCCATGACCATGGCAGCCCTTGACCTCTTTGGTAGAAGCCAAATCCACCTTGTCACTCACAATCAATGTTGAGGTTGAGCTAAGGGAGGAGAGAGAATCTACCACCAGCTTTGGTACCCCACCTACGTTCACATCATTGTCTTATTTCTCTTTCCCTTCTATCAAAACACCATCTACTTTCTCTTTCCCCTTAGACAAAGAAGCTGCCACCTGTCACCCTAAGGGGTTATCCATGTCATGATGGGAGAGATGAGCCTTATCTAAAATAGAATTACCTTTTTGAATGTCCTTTCCTTTATTAGAAAGGATAGTCGTAGATTGTTGACCAAGTTGAAGCTTGGGAGCTGGAGCCTCACTCCTCCCCAAGCTGACCACATCACACCCACTTGCCAAAAAGGAGCTGACACCTCTCCCGTTTGATATGTTTGGCAGCTGCTTTTCCTCTTCTCCAGGCAAGACGATTTGAGACAAGCTTGATTTGTCTTCTATCAAAGGACACTCATCATTACCTTTGACAGAGAGGTAATGAGTATCATCTTCAACCTTTGGAGCTCTAGGCAAGCTGGTTGATCTCCAAGCACCACCTCAAGCTCATCCTCTTATGCTACTTCTCTTAAGACTTGAACGAAGTTGGTCTGAAAGAGTCAGCTCAAGTAATTTGCTCCAATTATGATCAGAAGAAATAAAATTATCTCTAAGCATTGAATTATCATAAATAATCTCTTTTGCAACTAATAAACTCGAAGCTTCCTTGGACTGAGCTTCTAACTTCCCAGGCTCAATGAAACCCCTCTCTGGTCCAAATTTCTTAGTATTAGAACCTTGCTTAAGAGCATTAAAACCAATAACATGGGCATTAGCTTCCCTAGCTCCCTTAGTAACCAGATCATTCAAAACAGCATGGCCATTGAAAGACATTCCAAGCTTAGCTTGACCACTAACTGAATCTTTCTTAACACCACCTGAAACTTGCCTACCAACATCTGCAGCGTGCTTAATGTACTCATCATTAACCATTGTTAAAGGTCGTGGCCTCCCCGAAGGGAGGGAGAGACAAAAACTAAAACCAGAATTCTAGAGAGAGGGGAGAGCTTCTCTCAATATAGATGATATTACAACAAGAAATAGGCCTAAAATCACTAACCCTAGAGGGGTTAGGGACCTTAGGCATAAGAGAAACAGTAGTAGTGTTGACCTGCTTTTAATAAAGTTTGGGATCCAAAGAACTCCAAAACAGCCTCAATAACCTCCTCTTCAATGATATGCCACGCTCTTTTGAAGAAGCCAGCTGAAAAACCATCTAGACCCGGAGCTTTAGAGCTATTAATGCTAAAAATCACCTATTTTATCTCCTCTCTAGTGATAGGCTGGTTGAGATAAGGATTTTGAGTATTTTGATCATTTTAGTTGCTTCTAGTGCCATACAGAGTCAAAAAGACCCAATGGGATGTGTTTAGGCCCAAACAAAATGAACTTGCTAAACTTCGACCTTATGGGCATGTCGTTTACTCGAAAAGACTATTGAAACCCAAAACATGTTTGGGATTAGAATTTTGAGTGTTTTGGTTGTTTTAGGTGCTTTTAGTGCCATACGGAGTCAAAAAAACCCAATATGACGTGTTTAGGGCCAAACTAGATGAACTTGGTAAAACTTGGATGTTTTGGGTATAACATGTACTCAAACTAACTTTTGACACTTAAAATATGTTTGGGATAAGAATTTAGAGTGTTTTGATCGTTTTAGGTGCTTTTAGTGCCATATGGAGACAAAAAATCAATGGGACATGTTTAGGCCCAAACAAGATGAACTTGGCTAAATTTGGATGTTTTGGGCCTAGCATGTAGTCGAACTAGCTTTTGGCACCTAAAACATGTTTAGGATAAGAATATGGAGTGTTTTGGTCATTTATGGTGCTTCTAGTGCCATACAGAGTAAAAAATACTCAGTGGGATGTATTTAGGCCCAAACTAGACGAACAAGAATAAACTTGGATCTTATGGGCATGACATTAACTCAACAAACTTTTGACACTTAAAACACATTTGGGAGAAAAATTTGGAGGGTTTTGGTCATTTTAGTTGGTTTCAGTGTCCTATCGAGTCAAAAAGACTCAATGGGATATGTATAGGCTTGGATCTTATGGGCACGACATTAACTCAACAGACTTTTGACAATTAAAACACATTTGGGATAAAAATTTGGAGTGTTTTTGTCATTTTAGTTGCTTTTAGTGTTCCCTACGGAGTCAAAAGACTCAATGGGATGTGTATAGGCCCAAACTAGATTACCTTGACTAAACTTGGATTATTTGGGCTTGGCATGTGCTCGAACGGACTTTTGACACTGAAAACACGTTTAGGACAAGAATTTGGAGTGTTTTAGTCATTTTAGGTCCTTTTAGCGCCATACAGAGTCATAAAAACCAATAAGACGTGTTCAGGCACATTCAAGATGAATTCTCTCCCTTTTGCAAAGTTACTATTGGCAATGGGGAGTCTGTGAGGCTTCTCAAAGTTACTATCATCAAGCATACCAACTAATCTAGGATTGAGATGGGGATACTTTACAGTGATGTTGTTTATGGCTCAACAATTAACGCACATCATCCATGTCCATTCCTTCTTAGTCACAAGCAATATGAGAATCATACTAGGGCTCATGCTTCCATGGGCATTCCCCCTTTTCCATGAGCTTGCTCACTTGTCTTTGCAGCTCCTTTCTCTCATCCGGATATCTTCCATGAGCAGGTTTGTTTTGGATGGGAGCTCCGGCTATGAAGTCAATTTGGTGCTCGATTCCCCTAATTGGTGGCAGCCCTTTTGGCCTCTCCTCGGGGAATACATCTTCAAGGTGCTGGAAAAGAGATATAAAAACACTAGACAAAGAGTGACTAAGTTTCTTAGTGGATAAGCAAGCCTCTTTGTACAAAAGTACAAGCAAAGGCAGCTTGGAACTCAAAGCTCTTTTAATCTCACTCTCTCTTGCATAAAATCTCTGCTTTTTTTTCTCTTGATTTTTCTCACTCCTCTCTCCCAACTCTATTTTTATCATTCTTTTCTTTTGTTCAAGCACTCCTTTTGAACTCCCATTCTCTTTATTTTGCTCACTCTCTCTCCTTTTTCATTCTCAATCGCTCTTTGTTCTTCATGCTCTCTTTTCAACTTCAATTGATCTTCTTGCACTTGTTTTGGTGTGAGGGGTACAAGAGTAATAGGTTTCTTATCAATTACAAAAGAGTATCTATTTTTGTAACCATCATGAGTGGCTTTTCTATCTAATTTTCACAGTCTCCCCAAGAGGATGACTTGCTTGCATTGGCACTACATCACACAAAACTTTATCGCAGTACTTGCTAATAGAGAAAGAAACTAACACTTGTTTATGCACCTGGATTTCCCCACTATCATTCGCCCATTTCAACTTGTGTGGATTAGGATGTTTTGATATAGGCCAGTTTAGTTTTTCCACCATGTAAGTGCTAGCCACATTAGTACAACTTTCCCCATAAATAATCATACTACACACTTTATCATTAACAAGACATCTAGTATGAAAAATATTTTCTTATTGTACCTTCTCATCTTTTCTAGCTATGGCACTAAAAGCTCTTCTTGTCACCAAGAGATCCCCTTCAACCGATTCTTTAATGTCATTTGCATCCTCTAGTGGTGGCAAGGACTCCTCTTCAGATTCACTTTTGATTTCTACATTCTTGCTTTGCAACGATGGTATTTTCACCTTATTGCTAAATTTAAAAGATAAATAAGTATTACTAGTAATCCACCCAAAAGATTCTTTTTGGCTGTCCACCTGTAGGTTAGGATTGCCAAAGTGTCATGCTCCAATAGACTCCTATTGGCTGTCCACTTCTAGGTTAGGATTGTCAANTCTCTTTATTTTGCTCACTCTCTCTCCTTTTTCATTCTCAATCGCTCTTTGTTCTTCATGCTCTCTTTTCAACTTCAATTGATCTTCTTGCACTTGTTTTGGTGTGAGGGGTACAAGAGTAATAGGTTTCTTATCAATTACAAAAGAGTATCTATTTTTGTAACCATCATGAGTGGCTTTTCTATCTAATTTTCACAGTCTCCCCAAGAGGATGACTTGCTTGCATTGGCACTACATCACACAAAACTTTATCGCAGTACTTGCCAATAGAGAAAGAAACTAACACTTGCTTATGCACCTGGATTTCCCCACTATCATTCGCCCATTTCAACTTGTGTGGATTAGGATGTTTTGATATAGGCCAGTTTAGTTTTTTCACCATGTAAGTGCTAGCCACATTAGTACAACTTTCCCCATAAATAATCATACTACACACTTTATCATTAACAAGACATCTAGTATGAAAAATATTTTCTTATTGTACCTTCTCATCTTTTCTAGCTATGGCACTAAAAGCTCTTCTTGTCACCAAGAGATCCCCTTCAACCGATTCTTTAATGTCACTTGCATCCTCTAGTGGTGGCAAGGACTCCTCTTCAGATTCACTTTTGATTTCTACATTCTTGCTTTGCAACGATGGTATTTTCACCTTATTGCTAAATTTAAAAGATAAATAAGTATTACTAGTAATCCACCCAAAAGATTCTTTTTGGCTGTCCACCTGTAGGTTAGGATTGCCAAAGTGTCATGCTCCAATAGACTCCTATTGGCTGTCCACTTCTAGGTTAGGATTGTCAATTTTTCTAGCTTCCTTGTCATCGTTTAAAATGCCAAGTCATGCTCTATGTGGACTACCATATTGAACGCCACATCATGCTCCATGTGGAATGTCATGTAGGATGCCAACTCATCTCCATGTGGGCTGCAATGACATCATGCTCGACCAAGGATGTCATGTTGGATGCACATCATGCTCCAGTGGCTGGCATGTTGAACGCCACAGAATACTCCATGCAGGCTCCCATGTTGGATGCCACGGCATGCTCCATGTAGGTTGCCATATTCCACATCATACTCATATTGAGTGCTTCAGCCATTCTCTTTTCTCTAGCTCTTTTGATTTGACCGCTTGCTATGAAGTAGATCCATCCTTTGAGCTTGTGCAATCGGATCCTCATCAATTTTTCCATCCAAAACATGGTTGGGATAAGAATTTTGGAGTGTTTTGATAGTTTTAGGTGCTTTTAGTGCCATACGGGTGCTTTTAGTGCCATACGGAGTCAAAAACAACCAATGGGATGTATTTAGGCCCAAACAAGATGAATTTCGCTAAACTTGGATCTTTTAGGCATGTCATGTATTCGAACTAAATTTTGTCACCCAAAACACGCTTGGGATAAGAATTTGGAGTGTTTTGGTCGTTTGAGGTGTTTTAGTTTCGTACGGAGTCTAAAATTCCCAATGGGACGTGTTTAGGCCGAAACTACATGAACTTTGCTAAACTTAGATCTTTTGGGTATGACATGTACTTGAACTAACTTTTGACATCCGAAACACATTTGGGATAAGAATTTGGAGTGTTGTGGTCATTTTATGTGCTTCTATTGGAATACGGACTCAAAAATACCCAATGGGACGTGTTTAGGCCAAAACATGATGAACTTGGCTAAACTTAGATTTTTTGCCATGCGTACTCGAACTGACTATTGACACCCAACACACGTTAGGGATAAGAACTTGGAGTGTTGTGGTCATTTTAAGTACTTCTAGTGTCATACGAAGTCAAAAAGACCTAATGAGATGTGTTTAGTCCCAAACAAGACAAACTTAACTTATCTTGGATATTTGGGTATGGCATGTACTCGAACTGACTTTTGACACCCAAAACAAGTTTGAGATAATAATTTAGAGTATTTTGGTCATTTTAGGTGCTTTTAGTGCCACATAGAGTAAAAAAGACCCAATAATCTTGTTTAGGTTCAAACTAGATGAACTTGGCAAATTCCAAATGTGTTTTGATTAACCGAAAGAGAAAACTTCTAGAGAGAGAAGCTCTCCCTTTTCTCTAGGTTTTCTTTTTCTGATCTCGTGTTTCCTCCATTGTTAATTGGTCTCTATTAGCCAAGGTGGGTGACAAACTCACTTATGGAGTAGTACCCAAGGTTTCTGCCTAAGGTGATTTCTTCTCTTTAGAAAGCTCTGGTTGATCATGGAGGGAAGAAAGCTTCTCAAAGCTCGGAGCCAGCTTTTAAGTTTTGAAGTTCAAGAGGACATCTCCCTAGAAGTTGTTCCTCTTTCTCTGTCAGCTAAGGGGGGGTCGTGAAATTACTCTTGGGGGGAGTATTCAATGTCTTGGTCAGTCCAAGACCTTACTTTATCTTAAGGAGAAGCCTAGTTTGAATCAGGGAGTCTATTCCATTGTTGGTTGGTCTCTATCAGCCAAGATCAGTTGAGAGCTAGTTTATCTAAGATTAGAGGCTCCCATGGAGGTTCTAGGGGTGGTGCTCAGAGTTTTTAAAGCTTTCCCAGATTTCTTGAGGTTGAAGATGAACTCTCATTTGCTGGAGGGGACAACTTGGCTCATGTGGCAGTGGTAAAGGATGGAGGTGACAGCTCCTTTTTTGAAGCCTACTATTTCTCTCTCCAAACCAAGTGAATGAGAAGTTCTCAATTAAAATCTGGAGCCTAAAATTTCTCTCTCCTATGAAAGAAATTATTTGATTCCAAATGTGATAGGACAAGGTGGAGATTGAGAATTAAAAAAAACAGAGAGATTGAGAATGAAAAAAAAAAGAGAGAGTCAGGAAGATCAAGAGAGTGGGAGTTCAAAAAAAAGAGTGTTTGAACAAAAGAAAAAAGTGAAAAATAGAGAGTTGGGTGAGAGGAGTGAGAAGAAAATAGAGTTTTGATGCAAGAGAAAGTGAGATCAAGAGAGCTTTGATACCAAATGATATGAACCTCACCGTCGCTTTGAGTTGAAACCCGATAACAATGATGGTTCAAGAACCCAAGGATCGATTTTAAAGAAGAAGAAACCCCGACCCGTTTTCTATGACACAAATAGAACCTTAGGTATAAGACCTAAGACCCAAATTGATAATTCGAAAAGAACCAAAGGTATAGTTTAGATGCCACACTCAAGAACAAGAAGGAAAAGTGAGTGATAAGTCTAGGTTTTAGACGCCACAAGAATATTCTTGAGAAGTCTGAAAAGTTCTAAGAAGAAACAAAGAGAAAACTCTCACAAAGAAATTATAATGATCAAAAGTTTTTTTAATACATTGTGAAACCATACTTAAATAGTAAAACTAGAAGCCTAAAGTGTTTAAATCACCTAAACTAAATATAAAAGATAAAGAAATATTAATTGCAATAAGTATGAAACTTGTAATCCACCTAAAGACTCCTATTGGTTGTCTACTTCTAGGTTAGGATTGCCAAGTTGTCTTGCTTCCTTGTCATCATTTAAAATATCATGTCATGCTCCATGTGGCTGCCATATTGAATGCCACATCACACTCCATGCGTAATGCCATGTAGGATGCCATGTCATCTCCATGTGGGCTGCCATGTTGGATACCACATCATGATCAATGTCGGCTGCCATGTTGGATGCCATGTCATGGTCCAGGTAGGATATCATGTTGGATGCCACATCATGCTCCATGTGGACTGCCATGTTGGACTCCACGACATGCTCCATGTAGGCTTCCATGTTGGACTGCACATCATGCTCCATGTAGACTGTTATACTCCATGTCATGCTTCATGTCATACTCCCATTGAGTGCTTTATCCATCATCTTTTCTCTAGCCCTTGTGATTTGGCATCTTGGTACTTGAAATAGATCCATCCTTTGAGGTTGTGCAACCGGATCCTCATCAGAAACCAACCTAGTAGGTTTGAGCTTGAGTTTCAGGAGTCTACAATTTGTGAAGAACATAGGGTCATTGTTAAACTCCCTGACTTTGTTACCAAAAAAGATTTGCCAAATGGGAGACTTGCTTGGTTGGCTATTATGTAGGTAAAACAGCTCCATTACACTTTGATGAGGATCCGGTTGTACAAGCTCAAATGATGGATCCATTTCAAGTAACAAGGGGTCCAATCACAAGAGCTGGAGCAAAGAGGATGGCTGAAGCACTCAATGGGCTAGTGGAGCAAGTGGAGGCCCAAACAAATGTAGAGATGTCTAATTCTGGAAAAGAAGAAGTTAGACTTGTCAACTTCATAACCTACATGGAGCATGATGTGGCGTCCAACATGGCAGCCCACATGGAGCATGATGTGTGACATCCAACATGACATCATACATGGAGCGTGATGTGACATCCAACATGGCAGCCTACATGGGACATGATGTTGAGTCCAACATGGCAGCCTGCATGGAGCATGACTTGGCATTTTGAATGATGACAAGTAATCAAGACACATTGGCAATCATAATCTAGAAGTGGACAACCAATAGGAGTCTTTTGGGTGGATTACAAGTTCCTTATTTATTGTAATTAATATTTATTTATCTTTTAAATTTAATTTTTCTATTTAAGCATGGTTTCACAATGTATTAGAAAATAAACTTTTGGATCAATATAATTCTTTGTGAGAGTTTTCTCTTTGGTTCTTCTTAGAGCTTTTCAGACTTATCAAGAATATTCTTGTGGCGACTAAAATCTAAACTTATCACTTACTTTTCCTTCTTGGTCTTGAGTGTGGCGTCTAAACCATACCTTTGGTTCTTTTCGAAGCATCAATTTGGGTCTTAGGTCTTATACCTAAGGTTCTCTTTGTGACATAGAAAACGGGTCAGGGTTTCCTCTTCTTTAAAATCAATCTTTGGGTTCTTGAACCATTATTGTTATCGGGTTTCATCAAAAATCGACGACGAGGTTCATATCATTTGGTATCAAATCCAGGTTCTCTAGAGTCAGATTCAATTCTGATTTTTTTCTGAATTGACGGTGGTTCTGAAAAACGATCATAACTTTGGATTCGGGAATCGAAATAGTCATTATTACATTTCAAATCGAATGGATTTTCGAGATCTACAATCTGTACGTTCATTGTGAAGCCATATTTCATCGTTTTGATCACTTCACGAGGTATTTAAGTTTTCTGCGCAATTTCATCTAAACATTCAAAATTTCAAATTTCAAATTTGAATTTTCATTGTTTTAGTTATCATCTTATCATCTTATATTATCTCATCATATCTTGATATCATATCATATCATATCTTATCTCATCTTATCATAAATTATATTATCTTTTCTTATCTTATCTTATCCTTGTCTTATCCATATCTTTCCTTATCTCACTTTATCTTATCTTATCATATATTTTCTTATCTCATCCTATGTCATCCTATCTTATATTATCTTATCATTGTCTTATCTTATCATATCATATCTCATCTTGTCATTATTATCTTATATTTTCTTGTCTAATCTTATATTATCATATCTTGTCATAACTTATCTTATCTTTTTTCTTATCTTATCTTATCTTTTTTTCTTATCTTATCTTTTTCTTATCGAAAGAGAAAACTAAGAGTGGTAAAAGGAAAGAGTGTGTGAGAAAATCAGAGGGTAAAAGCCAAATAATTTGAGTGAAACACGA
>QANY01004814.1:0-140026 GCA_003255025.1 Datisca glomerata | reverse complement strand
GTGGCGTCCAACATGGCAGCCCACATGGAGCATGATGTGTGACATCCAACATGACATCATACATGGAGCATGATGTGACATCCAACATGGCAGCCTACATGGGACATGATGTTGAGTCCAACATGGCAGCCCGCATGGAGCATGACTTGGCATTTTGAATGATGACAAGTAATCAAGACACCTTGGCAATCATAACCTAGAAGTGGACAACCAATAGGAGTCTTTTGGGTGGATTACAAGTTCATTATTTATTGTAATTAATATTTCTTTATCTTTTAAATTTAGTTTAGGTGATTTAAACACTTTAGGACTCTTTAGGCTTCTAGTTTTTCTATTTAAGCATGGTTTCACAATGTATTAGAAAATAAACTTTTGGATCAATATAATTCTTTGTGAGAGTTTTTCTCTTTGGTTCTTCTTAGAGCTTTTCAGACTTATCAAGAATATTCTTGTGGCGTCTAAAATCTAAACTTATCACTTACTTTTCCTTCTTCTTCTTGAGTGTGGCGTCTAAACCATACCTTTGGTTCTTTTCGAAGCATCAATTTGGGTCTTAGGTCTTATACCTAAGGTTCTTTTTGTGTCATAGAAAACGGGTCAGGGTTTCCTCTTCTTTAAAATCGATCTTTGGGTTCTTGAACCATCATTGTTATCGGGTTTCATCACAAATCGACGACGAGGTTCATATCATTTGGTATCAAAGCTAGGTTCTCTAGAGTCAGATTCAATTCTGATTTTTTTTCTGATTTGACGGTGGTTCTGAAAAGCGATCATAACTTTGGATTCGGGAGTCAAAATAGTCATTATTACATTTCAAATCGAATGGATTTTCTAGATCTACAATCTGTACGTTCATTGTGAAGCCAGATTTCATCGTTTTGATCACTTCACGAGGTATTTAAGTTTTCTGCGCAATTTCATCTAAACATTCAGAATTTCAAATTTCAAATTTGAATTTTCATTGTTTTAGTTATCATCTTATCATCTTATATTATCTCATCATATCTTGATATCATATCATATCATATCTTATCTCATCTTATCATAAATTATATTATCTTTTCTTATCTTATCTTATCCTTGTCTTATCCATATCTTTCCTTATCTCACTTTATCTTATCTTATCATATATTTTCTTATCTCATCCTATGTCATCCTATCTTATATTAGCTTATCATTGTCTTATCTTATCATATCATATCTCATCTTGTCATTATTATCTTATATTTTCTTATCTAATCTTATATTATCATATCTTGTCATAACTTATCTTATCTTTTTTCTTATCTTATCTTATCTTTTTTTCTTTTCTTATCTTATCTTTTTCTTATCGAAAGAGAAAACTAAGAGTGGTAAAAGGAAAGAGTGTGTGAGAAAATCAGAGGGTAAAAGCCAAATAATTTGAGTGAAACACGAAAGAAATTGAGTGAACCTAAAACTTAGAGTGTAAACACGTGATGAAGAGATTGTGAGGTCCATTTTTTTTTCTTATCTTATTCTCTTTCAAGTATGTCAAACAACAATGGTAGAGGAGGAATGTCAGAAGTTGGCATGTCAAAGTTACAAATGGAGGCGTTAGTGGGTGAATTGAAAAGAATGTTAGGAGATGGGCTGGAACGAGTGCATGAGAAGATTGATCAGATAGAAACACGGGTGGAGACACCTAGAGCTCCAATTGGGCATCAAGGGAGAAACGATCACCTAGGGTTAAGTATATAAGGAAGAATTTGGGGAAGATTTTGATGAAGAGGACCGATATTCTCACATGGGCAGATTAGGCCATGGGGATAGAGATAAGGGATCCCGACATGGGAATAGAGAAGATAGGTTTGGCAAGAGAGTGGACAATAATTTGGGTAGCATTAAGATGAAGATACCATCATTTCAAGGCAAGAATGATCCTGAAGCTTATTTAGAATGGGAGAAGAGAATGGAGTTGGTGTTTGATTGCCATAACTACTCCGAGCTGAAGAAAGTGAAATTGGCAGCCATCGAATTCACGAATTATGCTATCCTTTGGTGGGACCAATTTAGGTTGAATTGGAGAAGGAATGGTGAGAGACCAGTCGAGACTTGGGAAGAGATGAAGGCCATCATGCGGAGGAGATTCGTTCCCAGCCACTACTACCGAGATCTTTACCAAAATTTACAAAGCTTGAGGCAAGGATCAAGGAGTGTGGAAGACTATTTCAAAGAGATGGAGATTGCTATGATACGAGCCAACGTAGATGAGTACCGAGAGGCTACAATGGCAAGATTCATAGTTGGCCTAAATCGAGACATTGCAAATGTGGTGGAGTTGGAGGACATGGTTCACATGGCCATCAAAGTGGAGCAACAACTAAAGAGGAAGGGTTCCATGAGGCTAGGGCAGAAATCAAATTCATCCTCTACCTCTTGGAAATCGAATTGGAAGGAGGAGAAGTCAAGTTTCAAGCCAATAGCCGATGTCTCCAAGGACAGCAAAGTTGAAAGCTCATCAAACCAAGGTAAACCCGATTTCCAACGATCGAGAACTCATGATATTAAATGTTTTAAGTGTTTGAGAGTAGGTCATATTGCTTCTCAATGTCCAAACAAGAGAGTGATGGTCATGAGAGAAGATGGAAATATGAAAACTGAAAGTGAATTCGAAGAGGAGTCCATGCCACCATTAGAAGATGCAAGTGACCTTGAAGAACCGGTTGATGGTGAAATTTTGGTGACAAGAAGCGCTCTTAGTGCCATAGCCAAAGAAGATGAGAAGGTACAACGAGAAAATATTTTTCATACTAGATGCCTTGTTAATGATAAAGTGTGTAGTATGATTATTGATGGGGGAAGTTGTACTAATGTGGCTAGCACATACATGGTGGAAAAACTAAACTTGCCTACACAAAAACATCCTAATCCATACAAGCTGAAATGGTTGAAAGATTGTGGGGAAATCAAGCTGCATAAGGAAGTGTTAGTTTCTTTCTCTATTGGCAAGTATAACGATGAAGTTTTGTGTGATGTCGCGCCAATGCAAGCAAGTCATCTTCTCGTGGGAAGGCCATGTCAATTTGATAGAAAAGCCACTCATGACGGTTACAAAAGTAGATACTCCTTTGTAATTGATAAGAAACTCATTACTCTTGCTCCCCTCACCCCAAAACAAGTGCATGAAGATCAATTGAAGTTAAATAGAGAGAATGAAAAAGAAAGAGAGACTAAGAATGTAAAAAAAAAAGAGTGAGAAAAATCAAGAGAGTGAGAGTTCAAAAAAAGGAGTGGTTGAACAAAAGAAAAGAGAGAGAAATAGAGAGTTGGGCGAGAGGAGTGGGAAAAATCAAGAGAGGAAACAAGAAAGTTTTTATGCAAAAGAGAGTGAGATTAAGAGTTGTTGAGGATTATGGTTGGCGAAATACCAATCTCTAAAATCCTTATATTTTGGTTGCATAAAATCCTGGTGAAGACTTTGTCTTAACATACTATTGGGTGTAAAATCCATCTAAATGTTGAATTGCATGTCACTTGCGGTTGGGCTCATTGGCCTTCTGTTTATGATGGATTCATAAACACCATGAGAAATCTGATTTTCGCTGATGTGAATTCCTCTAATCTGATCCTCCAAGGGAAAAGAATGATCAGATTCCTCTGATCCATGAGGTTCAGCGACAGAGGCCCGAGAAGATTCAGGGATGTCCACCTGATAGAGAGGAAGACGAGGGCTGCTGAGACTACTAGAAGGGCTTCTGGTTAGAGGCAGAGGTAGTTTCTGAAAACGAAGATAGACGTTGCCACCTTGAGTTTGGATAACATCTTCAAGCGATTGTCCGTTGACAAGTCTGGTAGGGACAACCTGGGGAATTTACCAGGTGTCAGGAAAGGTGATGTCAGACCAGGGAATCATGCAAGGAACAGCCACTCGGCTGTTAAACAGATTAGTATCAATAAGGACGGTATGTCCTTGCTCACTTTGTTTTCTAGTGTAAGGATTCAAGGTTGTCAAAACTTTAAGATGAATCCTAAAGAGGATAGCAAAGGGAGACGATCCTGGAAGATAATCATAGCCATGTGATTGAACTCTTAGTTCAAGTACTTTGGCTAGATTGCTGTCAGATAGCGTAATACTTAAATTCGGATAAATATTAAAATAAACAAGTCCATGAGATAAACTAGTCTCTATGGCTCCCATAAGGGAAACTTTCCAGTTCAGACACCTACCATCTCTAAGGGTGCATTGTATGCTGGTGTTCTGTCCTAGTAGAGTTAAAGGTTTTAATGCAATTTGCACTAAGCCTATATGCACATATTTATATTTTTGCATGAATGGATATAAATCATGCAAATGCAACATATATAAAACATCATCATTATGCTGTAATGGTATGGAATATTCAAATGTTTTAATGATTTTACGGCTAGTGAAATCAAAGGTTCTAATTTTATATATTGTTTTAGGTTTTACCTTAGGTATAGTCCATTTATCTAAGGCTTCTTTTACATTTTGATATGCAATTATTTCAGTTACCTCAGATGTGGAGGTTACGGTATTAGCTATGGATTGTATAGATGCAGAGCTAAGGTCAGACATGTGCATGTGTGACCATGTATGCCTTATGTAAAGAGGATATGAATAGTACTATAACGAAGACTAATCATGGCTCTGATACCAACTTGGGGCTAACCTATGCGCACCCATCCAGTGAGGAGGCGAAACACTGCAGGTTCGGTTAATTCAAATAACAAAATAACTCACACTGTGCACGTCTGTCAACATTTTACAGTACTCTAGTTACTTTTTATTTGAGTTAAGTCACTTTTTTGTTCTATAAAAGGGCCTCTCACCCTTGTTGAGAAGTAGAAGCTTTTCCTTTCGTGTTTAATAGAATGCTTATGTGTTGAGCCCTTATGTTTGCCCTTACATTCTTTCTCTAAATTCTCTCTCTCATTTCTTATCTCCATTACTGTGCTACTCACACCTGCACATACATAACGCTGTTGTGCTCAGGTGCTCCAATGCTCCCTAACCGTAAGTTTCTTTTACTCTCCATATTCTCTATTCATGAGACCATGTATGTACTAATGTAAACTGTATATAACCATGACTATAAGCTCTACTAGTCATGATCCTGTTGCTACCTCAAAGGCACTCAATGTGTAACTGTTACGGTTGAGCAAGTACTCACTGTACTATAGTAAGTTCAGGAACCAATCACTGAACACTGAGTGGGATGTCACCCAAGTCGCGTCTGGGTAAGGTCCGTTGAGCAGAGATTGCGTTAAGACGTTGACCCCTGTAAAACGTTGACAGACGTGCTCAGTGTGAGTTATTTTGTTATCTGAATTAACTGGACCTGCAGTGTTTCGCCTCCTCACTGGATAGGTGCATATATATATATAATTGTGTATGTATGTTTATATTCAATTAATTGTTGGAAATAATTAAACATTTCTATTAGTTCTAAATAAATTTCCAATCTCTTTTTATTCTCCAGACCTAATAATCAGTTAGAATTCTAAATAAAATGATTAAAAAGTTTAGATTAGAGTTTAATCTATAAGTATCGGCTACTATAAAAAACATAAAGTATTTAGCGTAAGTCTACAAGTATAATTATATACTTATGTAATTTTAGGTTGATTTGTATTTCTAATTTTTTGTTTTAAATCTAAAAATCTTATAATAGTCAATATGTGGATAACCCATGCAGAGCGCGAGCATGTTACTAGTGTTTTTGGATTTTCACTACTACCGAACCCTATAACCGAACCGAACTGAAATTTTCAATTAGTTTGGTTCGGTACATAAATCACTCACAATTTGGTTCGGCTCGACATAAGGTCGAACCATGAATTTTAGTTTGATTCAATTTTTCTTTAAAAATTGATCGAATCAATCGCCAACACCCTTAAAAGATAGATTGAGATAGTTATTTAACACGGTTGAATAATTTTAGTATATAAAAAATTAGTAAAATAATAGTGAGAAGTATGAACCTAAATTTAGGTCATAAATTATGAGGTATAGATAACCCGCACCAAATGCCCAGAAGTATCAAGTATAGTTATTTATCCTTTTCAAAACTACCATGATTACGAATCCGAACAAACATAGGTGTAAAATGATCGGGGGAAAGGAGGAGGGACGAGCACGAGACAGCTAGGACAAGAAGACAAAGGGAGACAATGGGAACTTAGAGAGAGGAGCTCGTGTTTTGTGTGCCTCTTCCACTTCTCCTACAAACCCTAGCTCTCTCTATCTTTCTTCCCGAGACCTAGTTTTTGTCACTCCCTTTCCTTCCGGCTCTATTTGTCTCCATTTTGTCGTTTCCTATGCTGGCTGCGGTAGCTAACGTCTGATTTGGAAATCTGGAAATCTGTCCCATTCTTCTTCTGCCGCACGTATAGCCTCCTTTCTTTTCGGGTTTGCCACTAAAGCTTGAATCTTCGATTCGGAAGAGAAAATTTTGAATCTCTTTCTGAGTGCAGGAGTCATGTACAGAGATCGAGGAGGTGTAGGTGGAGGAGCTATTGGTGGTTCATCCAAATCGGAGATTGTTGGAGGACCGTTTGATCGTAAGCGCCTCAATGATGCTCTGGACAAGCACCTAGAGAAGTCTTCTCCGTCAACTTCGAGGGGAATTAACAGTAAGGACAAGGAGAGGCTCTCTGTACCGTCGACTTCCTCCGGAAAATTGCAGCTGGATAATCGTGATGCTCGTCCTGGGCCTCTCTCCAAAAATAAGTGTTCTGATGGTTAGTCAATTTCGAGTTTGTTCTAGTTATTTGCGTGTTTCTTTTGATTTGCGGTTCCATCCTATTTTGCTTTTCTAATTGCGCTGAAGTTCTGTTTTGGGGTAATTTTGGTTACTTTTGGGATACCGGTACTGAAAGTTGGGAATTTGTTGGGCTTTTGTGATAATTCCGCACTTGGAAAATTTACATGATCTGGGTTTAAAGGCTTGTCATTTGAGGGCAGATCTTTCATAAATTTTACTCCGTGTTAGAATGTTTTCCATGAACTGTTAATTTAGATTCTTAATGAAATTATGGTTGCAGATGTCTGCATGCTTATTTCCGTTATTTTATTGGGATCACATTTGGTAGATTAATCAAATGGGTATGTCATTTAACGAAAAAACTACGAAGCAAGGTATTTGGAATAAGACATTTTGGATCTTTATGGAGATTGTGACAATGCTCTTGTTTTCATAAATTGCAGAGGAGTCTGATACAGACAGTGAGGAATCAGATGTTAGTGGTTCTGATGGGGATGACACATCATGGATTTCGTGGTTTTGCAATTTGAGAGGAAATGAATTCTTTTGTGAGGTTGACGACGACTACATCCAAGATGATTTTAATCTCTGTGGATTGAGCAGTCAAGTTCCATATTATGATTATGCACTTGATCTCATTTTAGATGTTGAATCTTCTCATGGTTAGAGCAAACTTATGATAAATTCCTTGTCCATTTTTGAAACTTCGGATGGCTGTTTGTTGCTTTACTTCTCAGTTCTGAGTTGTAGACATGAAGAATTTGTATACATATTCTTTTCCTCTTCTTGTTGGTGTTTGGTTCAAATGAATGTAATGGAATGGAAATGCTAATGCAATGAAAAAATGAAGTATAAGAGGGAGAAGAGACGATTTACAGAGAGAATAAAAGAGTGAGAAAATATGACCTACAAATGAAATGAGGATTACATGAATGAAGGAAACAGAGAAATCGATTCATGTACCCATGTGAAAATTGTTTCATTTCCGAGCAACATAAATTAGTAACTAAACACGATAATGAGTATTCAAAAGGAACTCCTTAATATTAATTCCATTCCATTACAGTCAATGGAATCAAATTTCACCTTAATGCTATTGCAGTAGATGAACTGCTCAAAATTTTCTCTTATTTGCAGTTGTCTTGTATGGGATTTTATTTGGTTTCTTGAGGATGAATTGTGATTTTGGGACACATTCACACGTTCACATCCTCTAAATTCCAAGCAAGTGTGGGGGGGGGGGGGGGNGGGGGGGGGGGGGTGGAATTTTCCACCTCTTATCTCTATTTTCTTATGCTTCCACACTGGCATTCATTTTCCATCTTTGATGAATTACCTCAGGTGATATGTTCACTGAAGAACAAAATGAATTAGTTGAATCAGCAGCTGAGATGTTGTATGGTCTAATTCATGTCCGATACATGCTAACAAGCAAAGGAATGTCCGCAATGGTAAGCTCCTGCTAGGTTTCCTGTATTGATTATTTTGCCTCTTGGTTAAAATGATAATGATGGGAATCTTACAGCTGGAGAAATACAAGAACTATGACTTTGGTAGATGCCCAAGAGTTTACTGCTGTGGACAACCATGCCTTCCAGTTGGCCAGTCAGACATTCCTCGTTCAAGCACGGTTAAAATATACTGCCCAAAATGTGAAGATATATATTACCCACGATCCAAGTATCAAGGCAGTATCCTTTGTTGAGTCAACTACGACTTCTATATATTCGCTTTCAATTGTTTCTTATATCATTGCATTCTTTTTATTTAACTTTATTATTTTCTTGTTAGTTGTTACTTTATTCTGCTTATTGAGCTCAGGGTGAAGTATGTCTATGGATCCTTGTTGAGAATTGAGATCAGGTTCAGTGATCTTTCCGGTCTACATAAGCTAACTGTTTGTATGGTATGACATTCTCTCGTTATTATACATGTCGAATTAAGATATCATCTTGCATCCCCAATGAAAGGTAAACTCACATTCTCAGAGTACATGGAGAAACTTCAGAAATTTAATACTTGTGTGGTTATTATTGGGATGTTGTCTGTGTATTTTGTTTATAACATGGTTGGCCCCTATGTGTCTGTAGGTTTTTATGCGTTTCCGCCTGAAGGTTTTTATGTGTCTGTACTACCAATTATAAACTTTTAGTTCAAGATATGATAGAGAATTCAATTTTTCAGTCGCTAGGCTAGCTTATTCATTATCAAATTTCTAGCCAAAGGACACAAGTGGCTATCTCTCATTGAAGAAATGGTCCACTATAGATTTTCATTGAATTAAAAAATCCATTATATTGATTTGAGAAGCTCTACAATGTAGTGGAGTTGGCAGTGTACCTAGATGTATAAATGCACGTTCTATTAGCCCAAAATTCGAGGTTCATGATATTGAATTCTTACTTCATACAAATTCTGAACCTACATATTTCCAACACATGATACATCCTGTTGTTTTACAAATTTTTCTTGTTGAAGATTCTGAATGTAAGGACTAAGTTAAAACTGTAAATTACGGGGACTCAATGAGCTCTGCACGTTACTGGATTTGACCTCGTACTGATAAGTAGTGGGTAGTTTGTTTTGACTACCAGATTGATATTTATGAACTGTATGGCTTTACTAGGCAATGTTTACTTGTCTTTTGTAGGTACGATTTATCACACACGAAATATATCATCTGTACATTTTGGTTCTATCTAAATTTCAAAAAAGAATTCCTTGACTTTAAGCAAGATATTGATGGAGCCTACTTCGGAACGACATTTCCTCACTTGTTCTTGATGTCGTATGGTCACCTTAAGCCACAAAAGGCAACGCAGAGCTATGTACCTAGAGTTTTTGGCTTTAAGCTCCACAAACCATGACACAGTTTCAAAGCTACAACTTGTGAGGAGATTACCAAAATTCATGGGTTTTCAAATTGCAGATTGCCCTGTGCTTAGTTGAAAGATCAATGGCTTCAACGGTTGAGGTGAACACAGCAGTTCAAAATGTAAGAAAAAATCATTTAATAATTGGCAAGATTGGAAATGCAAAATGGCCTATTAGCAAGAATTACCCTTATATTTTTTACTCATGACAGATTATAATGCTTGTACACGCTCATTTCTCCTGCGGGTTGAGGATTGTATATTTCACTTTCTTCTTGTACCTATTCCTTTCCGATAATTGATAACTTTGTTTTCTCATATTCTACCAGAGAAGCCTTATTGAAACGGCTTCCCTCTGATGTTTCTATTTGTTAGTTACCTTTCGCCTTTCTTTTAGTAAACATCTAAATATCTGGCATTAGTTGCATTAGTGTTGGTCGTGTAAACATGATAACTAAGTATATATATATCTTTTAGAATTTGATAATGTATTACATTCATATTGCAATGCTTCATACCTACACTTCGTTAATCTCGCTCTCATTTTAGACTGCCTGCATGTCCTCCCATTCAGTTCTTCGGAAGAACTTCTTCCATCAGATGTAGGTGTTTGGTTCGTTCCTAAATGTTGAAAATACAATGTAATTTTTTTTAATACTAATTTACGTGTTTGGTATCGATTAGTGTTGTTTGGAAATGCAATAATTTTTGAATGGGTATATGAATTTTTATTCCTTGATCTCTTTCATGTAATCCTTATTATATTCTTTATTCACATTTTCCTCTTTAATTCTCTCTAGATTCATCTCCACTCTCTTATACTTGATTTTTCCGTTTTCCTTAGATTTTCATTCTGTTACATTATATTATATTCATTTGAACCACACACCATCTCAGAACACTATTGAAGTTCTAGCATTTTGGTCTACTGACTCGGCTTGGTAACAATGCAAGAGATTGTTGTTTAGTCAAAATCTGTCGCTGCTCCAGGAAATAAAATTCCAATTTATGGCCTTTGCCCCATAACTTATCCATCAATTCAATATGGATCCAATATATTTCCTTGAACAATCCATAATGAAATGTAATTGTCGAGAAAAATAATTTTCAATAACTTATGGCTACCTATCCATCCCTCTTCTCGAATTTTACGATTGCTCTTTTTGTTTCTTGGATATCTTGGCTCAGTATAAGATAGTAAGATACCTCTCAAACCTTAATAACATTAACAATGAGTGAAACAACCTTAATACCATTAACAATGAGTGAAACACGGAATGAAATAAAAAGTAGGAGAAAGGAAGTTTAATCTCTTTTATTGCATATGCTGTAGTATTCACTCCCAAAGAGACTCCTTCGTATTATTTTTATATAATTTCAAATATTATGGAATATTGATTCTCATGATAAAATGAAAATTTTAAAGGTGAAGAGGACGTTGAAGAAATTCCTGTAAAAGTTCAGATCAAATGAGTTCGTCTTACGATATCTATTCTTTTTCCTTGGAGCTCTGCAAATGGAAAACATGATATGTGATCTGAACTAGGATGGGAAGAGAATGATAATCGAAAGTTGAATATATTAAATGTAAACGAGAGCTGAGTTATGATAAAGAAATAAAGGTTACTTCAATTATTGTAATTGTTTATCTTTATTTGGCATCAAAGAAATTTGAGATTCATGGGAACGTAAAGGATTTTACATGCGAAGGGATGAAGGATATGAAAGTAGAGAAGTAATTTGAAGTTATTGTGTACCTGTTGAAATGCATTTACTAAAGTATTTATAGTGGAGGGTTGGTTTGAGGCTGGGTTGACATTCGTACTGTGGTAGGGCTTCCCTCTAATAGGGTGCTTCCTCGGACTAACCCCACAATTTAGCTTCTCTTATTGTCTTAGCGAGGTATGAGGTAAGAGGTGATGACCTTGGGTGGTGTCAGGACAACCTGTCCTCGTACCACTCTATGCGCTTCCTCGGCTTCCATTGGCTGACGGTATTAAATGCTTATGATGACACTCTGTTGGGCACAAGTTGACTGACGCCTTGGATGCCGAGCTTCATGCCTTTTATCATTCTATGCCCTCTAATTAGTCTAGGTGTATTAAATGTATTCGATGACGCCTACATACTTCTACCTCGGTCTAGGGGCCAAATTTAAACTGAGCCATGATGTTTCCCACCCGCATGTCCACCTCTCTCTGTCGAGAGTCCTTAAGTGTTTGTTTGAAAGGTATTTGTGCCTGGGCACACCCCTTGACTTCGAGTGCTTATTACTCCATGGACCTGGGCGAGGACTGAACTGGCTTCCCTAAGACCCCATCTTGTTGTCCTTAAAGGTCTTTCTACATAGCTGAGAAGCGAGTATAACAGATGTGATCATCTTTAAGACCATTCTATACCTCTGCTTCATCTAGAGTACTTATCAACATGGTGTTTTACTTTGTTACTTTGTTAATGTGTACATGAGGATTGGCGACCTCAATGATGACTCTCGCGAATTGCAACTCCTTCGACGCACCTCAGAGTGTCACTGCTGAGACATACCACGGAGTGCCACCATTGAGGTGCACCAATGGGTGCTTCCTCGGACCAACCCCACAGTAGAATCATTTTCCCTTGGGCTTGTTGTCGTTCTTGTTCTTATTGACTTTTGACGATATCTTGGCTTTCTTCCCTTTCTCATTCTTACTTTTACCCTTACCATTGATCTTCTTCGTCTTGTTACTTTTAACAACAATGGAAGAAAGCTTTTACTCGACAACATTTACCTCGCCCTCTTTGGCCATTCTAAGGTTGAATGACTTAAAATTCTGCAGTTCATTCAACAATTGGGCATGCTGAATTACAACTTGTTCATAGCATAGTTGGTCATGAACACAGAAAAAGTTGGTTGGGCGACTCAAGTATAATGCTAACTTGAGTCCGCTCATCAATGGTCACCTCATGTACTTCTGCCTCGTGCATTATGTTAATCATGTTCAAAACATGTTCTCGCACAGAAGTACCCTTTCTCAGCAAAGTCGTCATATAGCTCCTAGTGGCCCATGACGACTTTGATCAGATTGCTGCCCAAACATCGCCTGTAAAGATTTCATAATCTCATAGGCAGTCTCCATGCTTTCATGCTTGGTTCTTAGAACATCATTCATGCTCACAAGCATGTAACATTTCACCTTGTTGTTTGATATGATCCAAGCATCATATTTGTCCGTAACATTGTTAGGGCATTAGCAGCGGGCTTCTCAGGACATTTCTCAATAAGAACGAATTTATGGTTCTCACAAATTAGCATTTGAGCTCATATTTGATTTCCAACGTATGAAACTATCACTATTCAATTTCTCAAGCGCGGGTAAAGCAGTAATAGGGTTTCCCATGATAGACATAATATTGATAACTGAAATTTAAAACATACAAAATTCAATATAATTGATAAATATCTAGAATTTGAAAAGTAAACGTGATGCATGAATGTAAGATAATAAAAAAACAAATTTAACATTACTGATCACGATAAAACAACACCCAATGATTAATATGCTTCCTTAGGGTCATACAGATTAACAAGACTATCGATAAGACATTTTCATCCTTGTTAATTAAAACTTAAAATATCTCATATTTTTCCTTTTGAGAATAAGGTATCGCTCATTCGGTCAAGTCACAACTATCCGCATGAAAGTTTAATTGTGACTTTGTGAGTGTAACCCATCATTTCAGATTCCATGACTTCATTTAGAATATGCCGCCTTAGAGTCGGTCAAAACTAAACTATATCACTTCCTCTTATCTTCTTAAGAAGTCCAACCTTGGTTTTGGTACATCTTGAAACCTTCCTGGGGGAGGGGGGGTTGTGAAAACAAAACCATCTCGAGGCTATTTGCACCTCGCAATGTTGTACTAAAGATGGAGACCATATGTTACGTTGAAATGTCAACCTTCTCCCACTCACTATTTTAGGATTATGTGTTTCCATTTTAACTAATCAATTAATTTCTAGTTAAAATAATAACCCGAATATTTAATAATCAATTATCTCAATCTCATTGGTCTAAATTCATTTAACCTTCTAAAGTGCCTACGTCATAATTAGGCCAGCTTAGATTAAATAATTAATTATATTCATCAAAATTTAATAAAACTCTTTTACTAAAGTTGGTTATCCTAAATATTACTATAATCTTTAGTGTGGTGTGATTATCAAGTTTTAACTAATCAAAATCTAGCAGTATACATGCAATTGATTTCATAAAATAATACATACAAACATATTAGGACAATTCTAATAAATCATGTTTCTACTGATGAGATGCATGATTAAATAAAATTATATGAAATTTTCATATATGGAATGTGATCGACTAATGCATGAACATGTTATCAAACATAACAATTAAATAATTATATAACAATTAAATAAAATAATAATGGATCGAGTGACTATTGACTATTTCTAAATTACAACTCCTTGAAATAAAGAAATTATATTACAAAGAAGACTTCAAGAATACATATTTCTCAAATATTACATTCTCCTCGTGATGTTTATCTTCATAATCTTCAAGCTTTGAACAAAATCCTTGAAGTCTGCTTTGTAATATTATTTCTTTGAGAAATATAGGGGGGGAGGGGTGAAAACAAAGCCATCTCGAGTCTCTTACTCCACCTCACGGTGTTGTACTAAAGATGGAGATCATATGTTACATTGAAATGTCAACCTTCTCCGCACTCACTATTTTAAGATTACATGTTTCCATTTTAACTAATAAATTAATCACTAGTTAAAATAATAACCCGAATATTTAATAATCAGTTATCTCAATCTCATCGGTCTAAATTCATTTAACCTTCTAAAGTGCCTACGTCATAATTAGGTTAGCTTTGTTTAACTAATTAATTATATTCATCAAACTTTAATAAAGCTCTTTTACTAAAGTCGGTTATCCTAAATATTACTATAACCCTTAGTATGGTGTGATTATCAAGTTTTAACTAATCAAAACCTAGCGGTATACATGCAATTGATTTCATAAAATAATACATATAAACATATTAGGACAATTCTAATAAATCATATTTCTACTGATTAGATGCATGATTAAATAAAATTATATAGAATTTTCATGTATGGCATGTGATCGACAAATGTATCAACATGTTATCAAACATAACAATTAAATAATTATATAACAATCAAATAAAATAATAATGGATCGAGTAACTATTGACTATTTTTAAATTACAACCCCTTGAAATAAATAAATAATATTACAAAGAAGACTTAAAGAATACATATTTCTCAAATATTACATTCTCCTCGTGATGTCTATCTTCATAATCTTCAAGCTTTGAACAAAATCCTTGAAGTCTACTTTGTAATATTATTTCTTTGAGAAGTATGGGGGGGGGGGGGGGNGGGGGGGGGGGGGGGGGGGGAACAAAGCCATCTCGAGACTCTTACTCCACCTCACGGTGTTATACTAAAGATGGAGACCATATGTTACATTGAAATGTGAACCTTCTCCCACTCACTATTTTAGGATTATGTGTTTCCATTTTAACTAATCAATTAATCACTAGTTAAAATAATAACCTGAATATTTAATAATCAGTTATGCCAATCTCATTGGTGTAAATTCATTTAACAATCTAAAGTGCCTATGTCATAATTAGGTCAGCTTAGATTAACTAATTAATTATATTCATCAAACTTTAATAAAACTGTTTTACTAAAGTCGGTTATCCTAAATATTACTATAAACTTAGTGTGATGTGATTATCAAGTTTTAACTAATCAAAACCTAGCAGTATACATGCAAGTGATTTCATAAAATGATACATATAAACATATTAGGACAATTCTGATAAATCATGTTTCTATTGATGAGATGCATGATTAAATAAAATTATATGGAATTTTCATGTATGGCATGTGAATGACTAATGCATGAACATGTAATCAAACATAACAATTAAATAAAATAATAATAGATCGAGTGACTATTGAGTATTTCTAAATTACAACCCCTTGTAATGAAGAAATAATATTACAAAGCAGACTTCAAGAATACATATTTCTCAAATATTACATTCTTCTCGTGCTGTCTATCTTCATAATCTTCAAGCTTTGAACAAAATCCTATATAATTAAAAAAAACTGTTTTCTTAATTAAAATTAATTTCTATAATTATCCCTTTAAAATAGTTTACTTTAATTTAGTCAAATAAATATTTTATATAATTTGGTGAAACTTGGGTCAAATCTAATCAACCTATAAATTTCTAATTTTCATAAAATTAAAAATTAAAAATTTAATCTTAAAATTACATTAATTAAAAGAAGGATAATTGATAAATATAGAGTTATCTATGATGATATTGTTTGTTGGTATCAGAGTTTGTGTGAAACTTTCCTTAATGTGACAATAGTTGCCACCGACCACCATCACTGTTGGACCCATTGCCAGCCACCGTCTGCCGTCTATCACCGACCACCGCCGGCGCCAATTTTCCTGCGATGTCACTAGAACAGTAATTTACGACGACATTGCCGATTTTCAAAAATCGGTCCAGCGCCGGAATTCTAAAAGAATTCCTATTTCTTTTCTTTTTCCTCCGTAGTTCGTCTCGTGCGTTCTTCATTTTCTCGCAATCATAATAATTACAATAAATATTCAAAATAAAATTATGAAAATTCTTACGTCCCAAAACGGAGTACATAAGATCTAAGAAAAAATTAAAGAATAAAATCTAACACAATAATCACCATACAATTAACGATACATTGTTTTCCATACATTAAAAAAACATAACCATCCATTCCTTCATACATATCTCATATTATATGAATAATGCAAAAAAACCCACATAACATTTAACATATAAATATATAAAGATTGCTCTGATACCGATTGTTGAAAAATGCGGCGCAGGCGTAGCGGAGGCGTTTAATTCTTTTTAATAAAAATAAATCTTTTTCGATAAAAAGAAAAACAAGCACGATAAAACGATTTCCAAAACTAAAAACTTTTATTGAAAACTCTTTTCAATCAGGATCCATTATATATTTATACATTAAATATACAACACACAAGATTATGAATCATATACCTCATGTAGTTTATATAAAGCGTCCTTACAAAACCGATCGATCCCCCGCCCCACGAAACTGTTCCAACAATCAATAGACTCCAAGATTCACATCAACATCTTCCAAGTCAATTTTCAACGCACTAGGACATATGTTGGCACGTAGAATATTACAAGACAGATTTTCTATCTCTAGATGTACTCAACACATGAGATCTAGATATTTACCGAGAATGATTTTTGTGAGATGATTTTCTAAAAGAAGACGATGATTATTCTTTTAGAGATTTGATTAACTTTTTAATCACAGAGAAAAAAATTCTATAACTCTAAATGTGTTCTCAATGAACAGATAAACTGAGCTATCTCCCTATATGCCATTAGAATAATATCTGTATATATTCTAGATAATGGCGTATCAAATATTTTATTGATAATTAAATATTAATATTTAATTTTGAATTGTCCAATACAGCGGGACCCACTGTATAACGGTGTACAACTACAATGTCATACAACATTGTAGTTGGCGTTAAACAACACAATGCCTCACAGCACTGTGTGTCACGCCACACTGCAGTGTTACACGCCTACTGGTGTAATGCCACGTGGCACTACAACAATCCATAGTGATCTATGATTCTCAATCATTAATCGACACGTAACAATTATTGTAAATTTAATCAGATAAATATCTAGATATTAGTTAATTCAAAATTAATATATAGGATTATCCCTATCAAGTAAATTATCTGTTATTTCATAAATAATAGATTTAGTTGATCCAAATTATTATCTAATAATAATTTAATTATCTAATTTCACAAATGAGATATTTTGTCTCACTTATCGATAATTAGAAAAATAATCGATAATTATAAATACATATATATAATTTTCAAAAATTATATTAATATATATATATAATTTAATTAATTAATTTTTAATTAATTAATTACACATAATTATCTCATAACTATGTACTTGCCCTAGAACAAAAATTCTTTTGTAAGTCAGTTCTTTTCTCATGTCCTGAAATATTCACATCCTAGACTACGTAGTATATAGGTGACTTGGGTACGATGGACCTATAATCCTAAGCTCCAATAAACATGATTATTAATTAAACTCTTTAATTAAATAATCTTATTTATTAATTTTATCATTGCTCTACTATAAATATGGAATTGCACTCTTAGAGATTGTAGATTGTATTTACAAAGAATTGTTATTTAGTCAACTGATATAAATCCTCCAATTATTGGTTCGTAATTAAAACTGGTCAAAATTATATAAAGTACCGTCACCAAGATGTCTATACACATCAATGATCTGAATCTAGATAACATGCATTCATAATACTTAGTGATCTGTACTAGCAACCATTCATTAAAGATTTCATACTTTAATATGTTGCTGACAATTTTATTCATTATATATGATCTTAATCATCTCGTATTAATACAAGATCATAGTCTCGTTAATGAATATGGAAGTTTCAGATATTTATATAAATTATTTAACAATAATTTAATAGAACAATTATAAGAAAAATGTAAACCAGACCTAAGAAAAATGAAGGGATTTAACGTGCCAGGAAGACATAGGGGGATGCCTCTAGGAAGTTCGACTGCATACTTCCACAAATCCACAGCTTTGAAATTTCTCTCTGTCAAAATCTTACTGATGTGCCTATCAGGATATCTACGAAGACGTTCAAACGCTCCACTAGTAAGATTGGTAAAAGGGATCAGGGTTTGAGAACCAAAAGTTGCAAGGAGATAACACCATTAGTATACATTTTAAAAAAATAGCGTCAAGAATCAAAAAAATATTATGTTCTACTTGGAACGCCCCAACTAGTCCGAACGCTAGTGATATGAGGAGCCTTACCCACTGCGCGACATTTTATAACACTGGGAGGTACCTCGGATGAAGGACATTCCCACTTCCCCATGATAAAGATATACTTATATTTCTAGTACTTATTACTAGTTAATTTGCTAACAAGTAATTGAGTTCGAGATCTAGCATTCAAATAATAACAACCGGTAGTCCCAAGCTCAACAAAATAGTACCGACTCCTGAAAAGCTCAAGGTTCATCGTGACTTCAACTTTATGTCCTAATACTAAAAGGAAAAAAAGTGTTCTCCAAGAATTGGGTAACAACTGAGCAGGAGCAAGGTTGTAGAATTTGAGCACTATCCTTATGAATTTTGGTAGAGAGAGCCTAAGACCAAGTCTAAAGGGAAATTCATACAATCATACCCAACCATCTGACAGGAAGGAGTTTGGTCGTTCAGATTCTCTTGGAAGCCTCATCTCTATGGACTCAGGAAGACCATATTCCACTTGGTACATTTTGAAGTGAGGTTCAGAAAGGATAGAGGTAGGAAGGATAGAAGTTCTAGGCCCTGCATATAGAGATGAGCTCGCATGGTCACGCTCGGCTTCACCTTCTTCACTCTCGGCCTCACCCTCGGCTCCACCCTCGATTTCACCCTCACCTTCGACCTTATTTCCCTTACCCTCGGCTTTGTCTCCCACACCTTCAACCTCGGCCATTCCCTCATCTTCAACCATGCCCTCAACATTATCCATGCCCCCAGATTCATTAACACCCTGAGTCATAACCAACCCCTCAACTCTTACACTTATCCTTAAGGGCATGACATCATCATCAAGCACTCTCTTAGTAACGGACACATGGGATAAGGAGGGTCCAGTAGAGTCAGGCATATTCAACGGATGGGAAACGTAAATTCTATGAGAATAATGTTAAGACTGAATCAAAGGAGGGCGCTACTCACCGGAAGTTCACCGGAAAACATGAAACTCAAGAGATGCATACAATAAATGAAGGCTCAAGGTAATAATGATGCAAGGAGAGGGAAGAATATTAACCTTTTTTATTAAAGGAGAAACTTGTTAACCAAAAGTCCTTCACGAATGACGCTGACCAAATTCCAATACCATGAAATGCAAACAAGAGACAAAATATTGGAGTAATGATGAAGAGATTTAGAAATGGTGGAGGAGATGAGTGGATAAAGAAAAAGGTTTGAGTGTTATTTATGGAAGAGGGGAGGTGCAAATTTGGTGAAATGAGATAGAAAAATAAGAGGGGAAAATTGGAGGCAAAATTCAAAAAATTGAAATTTCAAATGGCCGGGAAAGTTGGAATTTTTCCAAAATCCCATTTGGCAAGGAATGGAGGGCTGAGCATGCTGCGCTCAGCCAAAACACGAAGTGTCGAATGGTCAGTGTGCTCGACAAAGCACGTAGGGGTGAAGGCTGAACGCTCAACATGCTCAACCAGACCGCGCTCGGTCGGACCACACAGGTGGCCGAGCGCGCTACGTAAGGCTAAGCGCCTGATGCTCAGCTAGACCTTTAAGGCTGAGCACTCAGAGGGTTAGGCCCGACTAACAAGGTCGAGCATTGTGAGCACTCGACCACGCCTAGCAAGGCCATGCACCAGACGCCCAGCCAGGCCTAACGAGATCGAGCCCCTTGAGCGCTCGACCAGGCCCTGCAAAATCGAGAGCGTTAGATGTTTCACCAGATTTGACATACACTGGCTAAGCTTTTGAACATCGTTGAACATTCAACTTAGTTTAGCACTTAAGCGCACCAACCACTCAAATACAAAGTCATACATTTATCGACTTAAAATCATGCTACGAATAAGTTTCACCATCAATGACACCAGCTAGCCTGAAAACTAAGATAAAGCTCACGACTCCCGCTAATACTTACTTCCCAACTCTAGCAATAAATTCTAGACTTGAGAAGTGAGGGCAAACTGTAAGAAATAAAAAACATATGGGCTAGAGAGCCCACTTCAAATGAGGATTGTAACATCCCCAAAATAATCTCAAAGTTGTTTAAAGTGATAAGATAACGACTGAAAGAAATAACGACTGAAAGCACCTGATTTAGGGGGAGTATTCTCTAAAGTGTTCTCTTTCCTTCATTATAAATAGATGGTGACCCCTCACAAAAATTATATGCATTCTTGCAGCCTTCGACAATACCATTCTAAAAGATATTCTACTGACTTGAGCGTTAAAGTATATTAGACTGGGCACCACACCAGTGTCGAGATTATCTTTCATCGTTTCTCTGTTTTGCATGATTATTGAGTTCATTGTGAGACATGTGGCAATTCGATTCCACAGTAGATTTTGAACATCTACGATAATATCAATTACTGATATATAAATAATAGTCAAAATAATCATTCATGTTAAGATATCTTATAATTAAGAAAATAATTTTTCTCATAATTCAAATGGAATAAATAATAATATTGAAAAACTATAATTAAATGGTTGAAAAATACTCATATAAATTTATGATTAATTATATTTAATTTTTAATTTAAGGATAATGCAAAAAATTTCAAAGGTCATTGGATGTAGTGTTGTCTAAAAATGTTTTCCTCACTTCTACACTTTTATATATAATATAGACAGATATAAATTATCATCACTCTATCATTTATTTTTTTAAATTTCTTCTAATATAGATGTTAAGCATATAAAAAAAATAGACCGTAAACATTTGGTTAGCATATAATGATATGCAGAAAATTAAAAAGTAACGCATTTTATAACAACCTCACTATTATTTTACAAATACATTGATAAAATAATAGTATAAATTACTTTGTGCCAAATGTATTTTGATTGAAGTAAATGACAATTCTTATGGTGGTTGGTTTTAAAAAATTACACTGTTTGAACTCTATTATTCATGCTGAGGCTAGTGCAATATTATGGGGTATTGAAGCTGTCATCCAGTTTAAGCCGGCTAATATCTTGGTTTATTCTGACTGTTCTAACCTCATCGAAGCTATTAACCATGAGCAGACTCTCCACCAGATATTGGGCCTCTGATTTTTTATATTATTTCTTTAACTAGCAACTTTCCTTCCATCTTGTTTAGTTATTGCATAAGAGACAAAGAATATTCTTGCTCATACTTGTGTTAGAGATGACACGTTTATTTTCACTTCTACTATTTTGTATAACCCTCTCCGTGAACATTCTACTTTTGTGGAGAGGGAGTTAATTTGCCCATTTTAATCCAATGTATTTTGGTTGTCAACAAAAAAAAATTGCGACAATTATTTTTTCAGTTTTTAAATATATAAAAAAGAGAGGGATGAAGAGATTGAAAAATGGTGCGACTCCTCGTACATCTATTTGACTAGAAGTTTGAAGGACAAAGCACGACAGGAAGCAGGAAAGGGAAGCCAAGGCAGAGATGGCAGCTACGGCCATACTATCGGTGTTATTTGGTGTGTTCCTGTATTTCTATCACTTATTGCTGGTAAAGCCAAATGGGCTAAGATCAAAGATTCAAAGGCAAGGGATTAAAGGGCCTTCTTCCCCTTCATTCCTCTTTGGAAATATCCCAGAAATCAAAAGGATTCAACTCAATGCCCAGTTAAATGCATCAAAGAACACTCCCCGGCAGCAAGAGAACAGGGCTGCTTTCATTGCTCATGATTGGCCTTCAGCCCTCTTTCCCCATTTGGAGCAGTGGCGAACTCAGCATGGTAATTAACTAAACTTTTTTGTTCTATATTTTTCTCATACTGATGTTACTATTTCAGAGAAAACTAATTCTTGATGGTTCGATTTTCATCTTGGGTTGAACTTATTGACAATTTTCACCCACAAACTTCTGAAATAAGCAGAATTACTCCGTTAACTTTCAAACTAGGCAAACTTGGTCCTCTATGGCTAAATTCTGTCATAATAAACACAGACTGCTTAATCGCATAGCATTTCCCTAATACATTAAAGAAGAAATGGTTAAATTCAATCTATACTCATAAACTTTGGTTCGTTGCCATTTTATAGCTATAAACTTTGAAATGAGCAAAATAACTGATTGAACTTTCATATAGGCAAAATTGACCCTTTAAGGCTCATTTCCGTCAAAGTTTCTATAGAAGTACAGTAAAAATGACAGATAATTATTAGTCGAACCGATAGATAGACGTTGGCAATTAAGAAAAAGAGGAAGAAGATATTAACTGATGCGAGAAAAATTAAAATGATTGTTTTACTATTATTTCATTATTCATCTATTATTACTAAAGTGAGGATTAGATTAAAATATCATCTCCAGTTACCCTCAGGCCTCATCCCTGCCTACATTAATATTCCGATCTTCTTTGTTTTCTGTTTTTGGATTCTTCTTTCTGTTGTATGCAACCACTTATGGTGAATCAAGCAGCCTTTAAATTCAGCTTCGGCGCATGTTAAGACCTATTCAAATAGGGAATAATAGAAATACAGCTACCCATTCCTGCAGCATTTGTCATAAGTAAACATCGACAGTGGAATATACAGATTAAGATTTGTATGTCGGCCTTGCAAAATCCAATTGACACAGCCTTGCTAAATCCAATTGACACGGCCTTGCAAAATCCAATTGACATGGCCTTGCAAGCCAATTAACTCTGATAAATGTTAGAAAAAAAGGTGAAGTACACTTATGATAGCAATTAGCAGCAACTTATTTGCAGAAAATATTATTAATGGTCGAACTGTTAAAACTCAACAATTGAAATAAAGCAGAGGGTGTTCTTTTATCAATTTTAGGCTTAATAGTTTTCTTGTTTTTCTTTCATCCTCCTCCTTTCGAGACTTGAACAATTCTCATCCAAGATGTATTGGTTGTAGGGGAAATGTTTTTGTATTCAGCTGGAACCATTCAGTTTTTATGCATAACAGATATAGAGATTGTGAAGGAGATTAGTATGTGCACAACATTGAGCTTGGGGAAGCCTTCATACCTGTCCAAGGATCGCGGCCCAATTCTTGGCCAGGGCATCTTATCAACAAGCGGTCCAATTTGGGCTCACCAGAGAAAGATAATTGCTCCTGAATTCTACTTTGATAAAGTCAAGGTACGAAAGTAAATCCTCCAAAACAATTTAACCACCTTCCTTTGTAATTGCTTATTGTCAAATACATAGCTAATATGTTGTACTTTGGTTATCCAGGGCATGGTGAACCTAATGGTTGACTCTACAGCTTCCATGGTGAGAAGTTGGGAGAGTACAATTGAAAATGAGGGCGGGCAATCACATATCAAAGTTGATGATGACTTGCGAGCATTGTCCGCCGATATAATATCTAGAGCCTGTTTTGGGAGCAATTATTCTCAAGGGAAAGAGATATTCCTAAAGATAAGAGCCCTTCAAAAGGTTATGTCCAAGGAGAGCATTGGTGTCCCTGGTTTCAGGTATGATGAGCTAGTAAAGTAAGCTTTATAGTCATTTTTCTATGAGTTTGATATATTCCCTTATTTTTCTTCCACTTACAGGTACATTTCAACAAAGAACAATAGAGAAATGTGGAAGTTAGAGAAGGAAATTGAGTTTGAAATATTGAAGGTGGTAAAAGAAAGGACTGATTCTTCATGTGAGAAGGATTTGTTGCATATGATTCATGAGGGTGCGAAAAGTGTGGGCGAAGATGATGAGGACATTTTGTCGGGAATATCTAAAGACAGGTTCGTTGTAGATAATTGTAAGAATATATACTTTGCTGGGCATGAGACAACAGCTATAACAGCATCATGGTGTTTGATGTTGCTGGCGTTGCATCCTCATTGGCAAGTTAGTGCTCGTGCAGAGGTGCTTCAAGTTTATGATCACAAGCTTCTTGATGCTGATATGCTTCGGAGCATGAAAACGGTATTCACTAACACAACGTCCTCTTATTTGTTGTTAAATTTAAGGATTAATTCATTCAACTTCCATTCTAGTTTGCTTAATGATACAATTACTACCTCTATTTTAGAGGACACGAAAAAAACCAAAAAATGTTAGTTATGACATGGACCCCACCTCATTTATTAAGGTTTCATTGACAAAAAAAACATTAATTGCAAACTAATCCCGCTAAAGTAAATTTCAATACCAGATTTGCCCGTACTATTTTCTTTGTAAAATGTGAGTGTTTCCTAAACCGAAACCATTTTCATGCCCTCTTTTCTTCTTGTAACACCATTTTCAAATTCCAAAACCACATTCAGAAATCATTTTCAGATTCCAATTTAAGGATGTTTTTGTTCTTTATAAAGAAACTAACGGTTCAGAGCATACTTAAGTGTCATCTCTCCAAATAGAGGGAGTGTTGGTAAGCAAATTAGAGGGGAGGTTGGAAGAAATTTTCCTTATTTTAATGGCATCATGTCAAGGTTAGAATTTTAATTGAGCACCCAGGACTACGAAATTTGCGTATCCATCTGCCCAAAAGTGCAATTGTAATCCATGGTTGCTTTCCAAGTGAAATAATTTGTATGGAGGTTTTTCTGTTTTGACCACGTTGATTTAATCTAACATTAAAAGTTCTAATTATGGGCAGTTGACAATGGTGATACAAGAAACGCTGCGTCTTTACCCACCTGCAGCATTTGTCATAAGAGAGGCCACAGAAGATATAGTGCTCAAAGGCGTGCAGATTCCAAAAGGCATGAACATTCAGATTCCGATTCCCATGTTACAGCAGAACCTGCATCTGTGGGGTCGTGATGCCCTCATGTTCAATCCTGAAAGATTTACCAACGGAGTTTTGGGGGCGTGCAAGACTCAACAAGCTTATATGCCATTTGGTGTGGGGGCTCGTGTGTGTGTTGGTCAACACTTTGCTATGACAGAACTCAAAGTCATACTATCCATTGTTTTATCAAAGTTTGAATTCTCCCTCTCACCAGCTTATCACCACTCCCCTGCTTTCCGTTTGGTGATTGAACCTCAAAATGGAGTTATTCTACATGTAAAGAAACTTTGACTTCTTGATATTTTGGTTAAAAAAAAGAGATGTTATACACTCAATAAAACAAGTTTTACTTTGCAAAGAAATGCGAAGATTAGGTGATTAAATATATTGCTGAATCTGTGGAAAAACTTCTTGATTCAGGAAGCAAACAGTATTTCCAAGATAGAAACCGAGTCAACTATAGTAAATTTCAGTTTGATCTGACTAAATTACAAGTTTATTTGTGCAGATTGGCAAACTGGGTGGCTTGATATTGAACTAATATCATGTAACACAAAAAATAAACAAGCGGCTCAAGGTTCTTAATCTCATGAGCGGTTATATCTTCGGGAAATTGGCATGAATAGTCCCTCAAAGTAGAAAACACTGCAAACTGCTTTGATCGGATTTAACTCCTTATTTATTATACTGATTGTCATGTACACATAGAATTTGACAAAGAAAGAAAATGAAGGATGGAGCATTGTAGGACCACATGTTGCTGATGAGATACGTATTCCATACGAACAAGAATAATGAAATGTCAAATTCGTCTGTTTCTCAATTCTCTTTCCATTTCAGTTACCAGTTCAACATGTACTTTGGTTATTTTGCAATTTTACCCAAATTTGTTATTTCAGTGTTTCATTTCAACGATTTACAATTAAGCCTCCCTTTCCACAGATTTTTTCAATCTTTTTTGCAATTCAAGTGATATTCGATTAGATGGAGTTTTAGTTCTGCCAATATATAATTAATAAACTCTCAATTTTTAGTATCACATTTTAATATTTTACAATTAATGTTCTAGCTTATTACTCGAAATCCACTTATTGTAAAGCATCCCAATCTAAAAGAACAACATTAAATTTCATTGAAAAACCATTTAATACAGAATCCTTTTAAAACCCATTATTGTAGCAACACAACTGAGATGCAATTAAGGGGCTTTCACATTAAACCCTTTTAGTTTTTGAATATATTTAGAAGAAATCATGTAATATGAGAAAATATTATTATCATCTTTATTCATATAATCATCTTAAGTTTTTATTTTCCAGGATGCCTGATACCTAAAGATTTTTATTGTTTATAGATTATCTAATGACGAATACCAACCGAATATCGTGTAAAATAATACTCTGTTAGTTAGAATATCAAACTCCATACATTAGTCCAAATAAAAATGTCAACTTTTGTGATTAAATCAACGATAGAAAAGAAGCCCCCCGAGAATAAAAATAAAGAGAGGAGAAACAAAAAAATAGTTGAAATCAATCCATCAATGTTATAAAAAATAAAATTTTTTTTATATGTATATTATTACTTTTAAATACGACCATAACCGACTCCATATTCTAAATAGCATATTGGGTTAAGGGAAACTTTTATGATGCCGTGAAGAAATCTCAGCTTTCATGTTGGACATTGTGGTATTTAGATTGTATTTGGAGTAATTTGGATCATGTAAAGTCTAACAAATAACAAGTTTTTTTGGTTCACTAAATATGTATTGGGGTTCACCATATACGTAGTGTGGTTTACCAATTAGGTTGTGAGGTTCACCAAATATGTATAAAATAATAATTCTTTGAGGGGTTCATCAAATACGTATAAAATAATAATTCTTTGAGGAGTTCATCAAATACGTACTGGGGTTCACCAATTACGTACTGAGGTTCACCAATTACATAGTGGAGTTCACCAATTATGTATTGGGGTTCATCAATTACGTAGTGAAATTCACCAAATACGTATAAATTAATAATTCTTAAAGATGTTAACCAAATACGTATTGAAGGTTCACCAATTACATACTGGAGTTCACTAATTGCTTAGTGGAGTTCACCAAATATGTACAAATTAATAATTCTTGTAGGAGTTCACCAAATACGTAGTGAAGTTCACCAATTACGTACTGAGGTTCACTAATTACGTAGTGGGATTTATCAAATATATACAAAATAATAATTCTTGGAGGGGTTCACCAGATACATATTGGGTTCACCAGATACATATTGAGTTCACCAATTACGTACTTGAGTTCACCAAATACATATAAAATAATAATTCTTGGAGGGGTTCACCAAATACGTACTAGGGTTTACTAATTATAGGAATCACAAATTACGTATTGAGGTTCATCAATTACGTATAAATTAATAATTCTTAGAGATGTAAACCAAATACATACTAGGGTTCACTAATTACGTATTGGGGTTCACCAAATATGTATAAATTAATAACTCTTGGAGGGGTTCACCAAACATGTACCCGGGGTCACCAATTACGTACTAGGGTTTACCAATTACGTAGTGTGATTCACCAAATACGTACAAAATTATAATTCTTGGAGGGGTTCAACAAATACATGCCGGGGTTCACCAATTACGTAATGTGGTTCACCAAATACGTACAAATTAATAATTTTTGGAGGGTTCACCAAATACGTACTAGGGTTCATTAAATATGTATCGAAGTTCACCAAATACGTACAAATTAATAATTTTTAGAAGAGTTCACCAAATGTGTACTGGGGTTCACCAAATACATATTGAGGTTGACCAAATATGTATTGGGGTTCACCAAATATGTACTGATGAATCGTCTATTTTTAGCCCTTAACGTCATCCTGAATGTGCTAATCGCATCCTCAAAACCAAACGCTAGTTTTATGACTCCGACCACCTGTTTCATTCCTAAACACCATATTAAAAAGGCGATCGCCAGCTCCTTCCCAATCGCCAGTTTTTTAGGCCTAATCACCATTTATATGACTTTAATAGGCATTCTTCACAATCAATCGTAAAATTGATATTTTTGTAACTATTTACCATATACCAAAAGAATCATTGATAAAAAAATCATTATTTAAAAAAATATTTATACTCACTTATTATGTGAAATTAGATTAGATTAATTAAAGATTTATGAAACAATTGAACACTTAATCATAATCTCGATAAAAAACGTCATTGATAATGTTTTTGTGCTTTTGTGATAAATATCAAGCGAGATGGTTTTTCATCATGACATTATGATGGTCGGTAAATCTTATTCTTCAGTTTGACGAATACGTATAACCCTTAAAGTCAGATTCTACTGTCAAATTGAGCATATCAGCTAAAAAGTTTGAAATTTAACCTTTTATTTTATAATAATAACCCCATGATTTTTGAAAATAGACCTTTATGTTTTATTTAATTTATAACCCTATAAATTTAATTTTCAAATCTAACCTTATTTGTTTTATCAAAATTAACCCCAACATTAAAAATCCCCTTCCCCTTTATTCTTAAAAAAAATCGATACCCACCCTTCCCCCTCTCTCTCAACACTTCATTTCTCTTCACTCAAACCCTATCTCGTTCTTCTTCATCTCTCTTCATAGTCCGAAACCCATCAAAATCGATACAAATCCATTGCAACACACGAGTCAAACCTGCAATCTCTCATTGAACACATCCCTTGCAACACACGAGTCAAAACCCATGCCAAGCTCGAGCCAAATCCCTCCAACCCTCGACCCCAAACCTCATATCCTTCAAATAATGTATTTTTTCACCAATAATGGTTAGAGGAAAGTATAAAGTTATAAAGAGAACATTGAGTGTAATGACACAACTAAATTTGAGCGTTTCGAAATGGCCGTACGATGTCATTTTTTATAGGGTGACAATATTTTGTCCCAAGAATCGAAATCATAGTAGCCATGTTCTTCATATTGCTCCAACAGAGCATATATCTCACCCAAGCAAACAAGATGTAAGTTTTTTTTTTAAAGATTTTGAATTTTATGTGTTATATTGTTAAAACACCTAATATATACTTGATTTGTTCTGCAAATTCGGTGCTTTTTATGTGATGATTATAGAAATGTATGGTTGTTGGTAGAAATATATGTATTGGATGGAACTATAGTATTTTCATGAGTGTTCGTAAAATGCTCGACGAAATATCATAATGAATTATATGGTGTATTTTTTTTTTCATTTTTCGTAAGATGTTTGATAAATTTTCATATTGAGGTTTATAATATATTTATACGAATGCCCGTAACATGTTCCATGAAATGCTATATCCCATCCAAGGTTAAAATGTAAGTTTCTTTAACAAAGAATTTGGTTGTTCTGTTATATTGTTAAAAGACCAATTAGATACTTGAATCATTTTGAAAGATGAGTGTTTTTTATGTGATGCTTCTAGAAATGTATGATTATTGATAGCGATATATGTTATGGATGAAAAATTATAGTGTATGTTTATTGTCCGTAAGGTGTTCCACAAAATGTCACAATAGGAATTATAATGTATTTTTCTTTTCACATCTTTTTCACTGAGTCATACTTAAATTTTGGTTTCTTAGGCTGAGTTCTATGATCTTGGTATACGTGGTTTTGGGAACACTGCACTAGTAGCTCGATGGTACAATAGGCTTTCTAAAAATGTTAAAAGGAATGTCGATGCTTCTGGGTTTAGTTATTTTATAAGTATATTGAAAAAGGGGCAGATGAATCGCGTCCTATTGAAAAGTCTGACGGAGAAATGGTGGGATACAACCCACACCTTTTATATAGATGAAGTGGGTGAAATGACAATAAACCCATTGGTCTTTGCTGCGATAACTGACCTGAAAGTCGATGGTCGACAACTAGACTATGATCTGGAACTCTACAAGAACAAGAAGGTTTTGCAAAAGCTAGTTGACAAACCGTTGTAGGAGGTTGGACAAAAAAAGTTAGTTATCAATTGATATTTGATAATTATGTTAAGTACGAGTGCACTAACCCTAAGTAGGAGGACATTTTGACGAGAGTCTTTCTTCTGGTGCTCTTGGGTAGTACAAATTTTTGCAACAAGGGCAATAAAGTTTATTTGTAATCCCTCGCTAGCCTAAGGAAAATAGATGAGATACATGAGTATAATTGGGGTGGTTCGGCGTTGTCCGTATTGTATTGTAATATGGACGCTTTATGCCGTGACAAAAGTGTAAAGACATGGGGTTTTTGGAGAGCATGTGAGGTATTATCTTGTGAGTACTTTTCGTGTTTGGCACTGAGCAAACCATTGGGTGGTCCAGGCACGTTCCTGAGAGCAGCACGTTCCTAAGAGCAGCACGTTGGATAGACATTGAATCATGAATAAGGGATGTTGGTCAATGCTTAAAAGAATTTCGTGTTAAACTTCAATATGTGAGGCCCAGCGAGGTATGTGTTTTATCATATCAATTCTTATCTTATCGCTCCCCCAGTATGAATAATGTTTTATTGACAAACTATTTGTTTTTGAACTTGCAGATCAATTGGAACAGTTGGGGACAACGTACATACTTGCCAGACGATTGCATCAACAGTATACCTCCTACCACCATGAGAATCTTAATGCAAGGACCTGCTGGAAGAGCATGGTACTTAGGTGAGTGCGTCTCACGACAGAGTATGGGAATCGAGGTGCCGTACATCCCATACAGATCCACAAATTCAATGTTATATGATCAACCATTCACTAGAGTTGATATGTCTGGTGGTCTTAGAGGTTTTAGAACGACACACTTTATTGTTGATGTAGATGGCGATAGCGAGGATACTTATGATGAATTCCGGAAAAAGTGGTGGTCTTACAACATGATAGGGCATCTTCATCTTCATAGGTGCTAAACATCTCTAAGTGATTTTTAAATATAGGAGATTACTCATATTGTTCTACAATGTAAATTTGTAATCTACTATGTATAAGCAGCAGCACCAACAACCGCAACAGCCACAACAGTACTAGGAGCATCAGGGTCGGCTAGACTGACCATTGATGACATAAGAGTGGATAAAATCCGACAACTATGGTGGTAGTGAATTGGTTGACATTCCAAATGATGTTCCAGTCTGGGGTCTTCCATCAGCTGAAGTCTATTATATGAGTTGTGATGTTAATATTTATTATTTAGTCATTAAAAATCATATTAACGTGTAATTTGGATAATGCAGGTTCTGACGGCATGCGCAGCAGGCATGATGAGCATGATTACGGTCTCAATAAACTGTTCTTTGAGAAAATGTTGAGCGCACGTGAGACGATGATGAAGGCGATGATAAAGGCCAAAGCATCAATGCAAAAAAAAAGGATAAGAAAATTGTAAACTTACGATCATTCCCTATTTTTTTTAGTTTGAAATCAAAATATATGAAATATGTACACTTGTAGGCGAAGTTGCAAAGATGCCTGCACATGTATGAAACTCAAGCAAGCAGACATGGGAGTGATGATGATGAAGATGATGACAATGGTGAATATTTAGTGAATGATGATGAAGACGACCATGATGATGACACCAATGAGGATACTTAATCGGAACGAGAACATGAAGGACGTATAAAGCATTTGCATGATGCTTTATGGAAAAAGAGAAAAGTTGCACTACGATATTTTGTCAAAGTTGACATGAATTTTTTTGGATATAAATATGATGGGTTCTAAGTTTGTTTGGTTTTTTTGGATTGGATTCTAAATTTGTCAAAGTTGCATGACAGGCGTTTGACATATTTTGGATATAAATATGCAATTAATATTTATGGGGATGTTCTTTCGAATCATTGGTTAAAAATTTGGAATTGGATTCTAAGTTTGTTTATTGTATCGTTGATTTTTAAACTTGATCATAAACATTTTGTGTATAAGGATAACGTTTACAAATCGCCAATCTAACCAATTTGATTCTACAAAGAGTAGATTCACTCTTTAGGTTATGGCTCGTCTCGCATTTACAAACGTCAATCTATCCAAACATTTTAAACTTATAAATTTATTTTAATTTTTCCATCCATGTTTTTTGGCATAATAGGGAGTATTGAGACTGTTGCCTGTGTGTCTGGCATTTGAGATCCAAACGCGACCATCAGAACCCAAACGCTAGTCATGGTAAGCGATTCACCTGTAATAACTGGTGTTTGGAGCCTGCTGGTCGCGTTTGGCCCCCAACCATAGTAACATGCATTTGGTCCATCTCCCAGTGACACAGGACAAACACCTGTGTGTTAGGCGTTTGAGGCCCAAACGTGACCAGCAGGCCCTAAACACCATTCATGACTGGTGAATAGCCACCATGACAGGCATTTGGGGCTTGCTGGTCATGTTTAGGTCCCAAACGTTTGACACATAGGCATTTGGCCTGTTTTGGGTCAAACGCCTATTACTATGACATTCGGGACGCCCAAATGCAATCAACAGGCCCCAAACGCTAGTTATTACAGGCGAATCGCCTATCCCATAGGTGATTAGGACCACCAAAGTAGCATTTAGGTCCTAATCACCTAGTTTGACTTTTTTATTAGTTGGTGGTGTCTGGTGGTTAGGAAATTAATATGAGTAATTACTCTTCATAAAACATCCATAAAAATCATATATTCACTCAACTAAACACATTCTCACTAATTTTAAAGTGCTTTTAACTTCAAATATACTTGCTCCATCATTTTCTTTGTTTGGATTATCCAATTTTCAACTCCAACTAAGTGATCGGCTACACCGAAAAGGTAATGCTTGTTTTTTTCCTTAATTTTCAAGATTAAACATATTCAAAGATGAGTCATCCTGATGTTTAGTTATCTATAAATTTTTTAAGATTTAATCATCTTTAAAGATGAGTCATTATGAAGTATCCATAAACCCGGGTGAGACGAGTACACGACCAGGTTCATCCACATTAGCAAACTTGCGAAATGAGGATGTCATTGGTGAAAATTTTGATACGTTACAAGAGGCCGAAGATTTCTACTATACATATGCAGCCGATGTTGGGTTCAGTGTACGGAAAGATGATGAACACAAGAATAGAGAGAGAGAAACTGTGCTATGAATATGGGTTTGCTCAAAAGAAGGAATTCAGGAGAAAAAAATATATGGACAGAGAGGACACCAATCAAGAACCAAAAGACTTGAAAATGGTGGATTTTCATGCTTGTTTTAGGGTGAACTTGGATAATAAGATGAAAAAATGGGTCGTTAAAGATTTTGAAGTTAAGAACAACCATCCCACTGTCTCATCACAGGACGTGCCCTTTCTTCGATCCAATAAAGTAGTGAATGAAGCGGACGTGGCTCAGGCAACATGATTGTACAACGTTGTTGTAAGGCTAAGCCAAGTGTTTGATTACATGGTCGACAAAGCAGGTGGTTCTTATGGACAGATCTCTACAATAAGATGGAGAAGAAGACACAAGTAATCAAAACTTATTTAGAGGTAGCTATTGCATTTTTTACTACAAAATTGGAGATGGATCCAGATATGTATTGCAAATACAACATTGACACAGATAATCATTTAGTGAATTTGTTCTGGGAAGACTTGACGTGCCAAGTTGACTATCACTGTTTCAGTGATGCATTGACATTTGATACGACTTACATGATGAATGCATACAAGAAACCACTGGTGATTTTCCTTGGCGTGAACAATCACTACAAGACCACGGTATTTGGTTGTGCATTATTGGTTGATGAAACTCTGAAAACCTATCAATGGGTGTTGAGGACTTTCTTGAATGCCATGAAAAATAAGATGATTCAATCAATCATTATAGATGGAAATAAGGCAATGCGTAAAGCAGTCATAATGGTCCTCCCAAATTGCAATCATTGTCTTTGTGCATGGAACTCGAACAAAATGCACAATCAAACGTGCATTTCCTAATTTTTTAGAGGCATTCAATAGAGTCGTGTTTAACGTACTTAGTCAAGGGGAGTTTGAAGAGGAATATGATCATTTGATAGATTCGTTCAACCTCAGGAAAAAAAATGGGTACAATGGATGTATGCGAAGCGTGAACGTTGGGCAAAGGCATTCCAACAGAAAAAGTTCTTTGCTTTAATGAAAATGACGCAACGATATAAAGGTATGAACGCGTATATTTATCGATTCATTGAACGCCGATCTAAACTATTTGAATTTGTGCTACAATTTGATTGGGCATTTGCACGTATTCGACACGAGGAGAGGTTGGATGATTTCACGTTGACAAATGAAATGCTTGTGCTTCAGACTTAGTTGCGTGCGTTAGACCAACGCGCGGCAAATGTGTTCACACAAAAATAGTTTAAACGTGTGCATAAGGAGATCATGAGTGAGGCATCATTTATAGTTTGTGCTCTAACACATGATGGGGAGGCTCGAAATTATTCGTTGGTCGAGTTTAGGGTGCCAAATGACTCATACATAGTGACATGAGACCAAAAACTTGATACGCAAGTTTGAATAAGTGGGGATAGCGTATCGCCATATGTTTACTATTATTAAACTAGAACATATGAAACAGATCGCAGACACGTGCATACTAGACCGGTGGTGGATCACTATGAAGAGTAATATGCTACCAACCGGGTCAAAACATTCTCATCCGGATACATATGAGACACAATATTGCTTCAATAAAATTCGATCCAACTAGTTTCCAAAATACTTGCTCACTTTGCATCAAAGTCAACTGAATGGTCGACTCGAGCCAAAATGGAGGTTGGGATGCTTTGTGCAAGAATATGAGTCCTTGTGGAATGAGCAGGTCACCAATGAACATGATGTGAAGCACGAGGATGGTGTAGAGACTAAAAGAGGCCCTTTTGAAAACCCGATAGTTATGACGAAGAAGGGCAGCCAAGGTGCTAGCTGAGTAAAGCATGACCAACCACCTGTCGATGTGACCATTGTAAGAACACTGGACATACCAAACGGACATGTCCAGAATTATCAAGCGATGTTCATGCCACAATGCCAGACGATAATAATGATGATCTAGCATCATCTAACGTGCAGGGTGCACACGCGACAAGGGTCTCTAGACAAGGTGCCTCCCCATTCATTGTGCAGGGTGTGTACACATTCAATGTGCAAGGTGCGTACCCATTCGATTCATCTGCATACCCACCACCATTCAACTCACAAGGTGGGTATCCTATGTACAACACAAACATCTTATATTGGTATAATTTTTCGTATCCACTGCCGCAGTAAATGTACATTTTGGTATTAACTTTCTTTCATAGTTTTTGAGAATGTTAATATACGGATATTTATATTCTTATTTTTATAACAATACACAATAATTCTACAAAATATGCTAATTTATAAATGTATAAAATAATTCTGCTACATCTATTTATCATCAGTGTACATGATAACTTACAAAAACCTCTTTTATTTATAGTTGTACACAATAATATACAAAATATGTTTATCATCCTTATACACAATAACTTACAAAAATCTATTGATCTTCACTATACACAATAATCATATACAAAAGATGACAGAATAATGTCTACTTGGAGGGATGCTCGGCCAAGACTAGCCTATGATCCTAATTCTATCCAAAACTCTCCCATTTGCCATTTCTCAGAAATTCGATGAGCTAGAGGTTATTGAAGAAGACAATAACGACAGGGCAATAAATTTTGAAGCGTACGAAGATATCTCTCTTGAATCTGCTTCAAAATTTATTGCACCGTCGTTATTGTATTCTTCAATAACCTCTAGCTCATGAAATTTCTCAGAAATGGCAAATGGGCGAGTGTTTGAACAAGAATATCAAAAAATAGAACACAATAATACAATACAATATTATCTATCACTTCATTTTTTTCCTCTTTCGAAGCCTTTGCTTTAAAGTAGGACTCGTCTTTAGTGGTAGCCGGGTCTCCGAGACAGATGAGTTCCTATTATAAAATCAATCAATACTATCATGTAGTGTTGTATAATACAAGATGTTCCAAGGATGGTTGATGATCTTCAACAAAATATTACATCGAAGATCGTGCGATTTATACTCTTATAAAAATATTCCCAATATTCAACAAACTATCATACACCTCAACAAATTCAACAACGACAGCCATAAACGAGCCAATCCAGAAATTATATAACTAAAATAACCCTAACTCCAAACTAAAACAAAATAGAAAACAGAGCTGTAAGGTTTGAACATTCACCAAACTATCATACACCTCAACAAACTCAATAATAACAACCATAAATGAGCAAATCCACAACAATCAGAAAAATCTCAATTACATAACTAAAAGTATCCAACTAAAACAAAATAGAAAATGAGATGCTCTAAGGTTTGAATATTCATCAAAACTATCATACACCTCATCAACAAATTCAATATTGAGCGCCTCAAACGAGCATGTCCAGAACAATCAGAAAAATCTCAATTACATAACTAAAGTAATGACAACCACAAATGAGCAAATCCAAAACAATCAGAAAATTCCCAATTATAGAACTAAAAGAACTCAAAACTATAACAAACAAAAAAAAGCTCTCAAGTTTAACAAAATGTAAACAATATATGATAAATTACTTGGGAACGATGGTCGCAAACTATTTCTACCCTAATGTCATCCATATATCTCAAGACCAACACTCTTGCAAATGTAATAATATGTGAATCATTAAAGGCTGAAGGAAGCCCAATCAAATTTGTGATCACTGAACTTACCTATTTGATTGGGTGACCACTTGGGGCGGCCTTGAAATTTTGAATGAAGAGAAGCTTGTTGGCGGGGGAAACAAATCTATGAGCTTAGGCCTAAATATCAAGTCCATACCTTCTAACTATAATTTCATTCACAAAATATATTCACAAAATATAAAAATGTAATCAATGTCAAAATCACACATGCTATAAGACAAATTACAAGTCATGATGATAGGTTAGGACGTATAATCTTTTTTACCTTTTCGGTCCGTTCTGCGTTAAGTCGACCATCTGGCAAGGTGTCCCATATAGTGACTTCCTCGTCCTTGATGGAGATCTTGGCCATAAACCAATGATCTCAACCATCATGTACAAGAATACAGATCTAGATTATACATTACATTTAGACAAATCATACTAAGTCAACATTTAATATCTTAACTACATTAAATTTGTTTACCGTCATTTCTAGCTCAAGCATTGGCGCGTATCTATCCACGATCTTGTGTTTCCTTAAAAAATTAGGAAGCTCTACTAGTTTTGAAACACATTGACACTGCAGTGGCATAAAAAAACATAAAACATAACGTACATACAAACCTAAAGTAAGGATGATGCACGACGAGCATCCAAGGTCAAAATGCTGACAAATAAGTCTATAAGGTTCGAGCCATGCCAATTTTCTGGATCGAGAGTCTTTAGGTCTCTCCGTTTAGCATGGTGGCTAGAATGTCTAACTAGAATCTTACTGCAAAAGAAAAATAAAAGACAAACTTGATCAAAATTTAGCCGTGATGGTATGTCAAATTTTGTTAGATTAGTGTGACCACTACCTATCTTCTAATCTTTTCTAAAAAATATACTCCACTAAACACTCATCTTTCACTTCTAGTGGGTCCTGTAATGTGTACATACCTACTTTAAATACACTTCTTGTTGCGTTTAGTGGTCGGTCTACCCTTCAAATAGGGTGAACTGAGTAAAGGACCATATCTCCTCTCCTGAGTGCTGTGCAACAGTATCGGGAATTGGCTTTTAGTAGACTCGGTCAAGACTTGTTTGCCCAACCAAAACATAGCCCCAGGTAAGGTGTTAGATTAATAGTCAAATTATATATGTTATATATATAAAAGATGATATAGGAATAAACAGAATAATACCATTCGACGTCCTTTAGACGTTCTAGTCATAGATGATTTCCTGACCAATAAAAGGTCAGTGAATGCATTGTCTGAAGCATCCAACTAGATGCACCTTTCATCATTATCTCCTTTATATAAAGGTGATGGAGAGACCGATAGCTCTTCTCATAAAAACTTCCTCACTATTTACCTTAAATCAGGGTGACGCGTGGCTCATCGTCTTGGGATCCAGACTTACCAATGTCCTGTGGCAAAAGACTCGCCAAAGTTGTGCACATATGCTCTTGGACGACCATCAAATTTCTCTACACGTCCACTAATTGTGAAATTCCCTCCCTCATGGAGTTGGACTACACCTAAAGAGCTGCCCATATGGAGCTGGACTCTGTCTGAAGAGTGATAACTTGTGCACTTAAAGCACCTAGTCTGACGACTTGCTCTTCAAGTAGATCTGTACACACATCCTCACAAACGTACTTACGTTCGCGGTCCTCTTGAACCTCAGGGTCGCCCGAAACGGCTTGTGCGATTGTATCAATCTACATAATACAAGTATACATGAATTAGTAATAAATAGCCAATAGTAATATAACCAATCAAAATTGCAATATTCTGAAATGCTTACCGCAGATCTTTTAGGCCAAGATCCTCCTCCCCTTGATTTTACAAAATAAATCATTTTTGTAATGGCCCTACCGCTTCACTTTAGCGATGAATGTTGCTTCAAGTCAACATCGCTGGTAGCACATGCCAACTTCTCCGAATAAAAAAACTGCATCAAAATGGCATAATTAGCAGATATATGTATGTTATAATGCAAAGTTAATACATTGTATACTAAATATATTACCTGTATAAATAACAAGCATCTGGTAATGCTATTGTGGTGGTTGTTTTGATACCTCGCGACACCATCCATAAAATCTTTAAAACAAGCAGAAGCCTATTCTTCTGTTGGATGGTCACGGGTGCCTACACAATGTACAATCATGAATGACTGACAATTTGTTTTGATCGAGGAGATAACAAAACCCCGATGTTGTACAATACAAAGGCTTACCTCCAATGGTCACCGTCTGACTCCTCAATCAAGAATTTCGACAAGGCGTTCACCAGAATATCATGTTTAGCGTTCACCCACTTTGCCATTAGTTCTTTTATCTCATTCACATTGAATTTGATCTCCTCAGCACCGTCAAAGATGCCTGGTATAGAAGTCACATCAACTGCGGTCACTTTGAATATCAACCTATGGATATTCAACGTGCAGGTGGCTGGATGGAAGCAACCTAATAGCTACTGCAAGAAGTTTCTCTTCATCATACGACATTTAATATCCAACAACCCTCCAAATCCCGTCTCCACAACCGCACTCCTCTTCCCCTCATCAAAATTTGTAATAAGATTAATAAATTTCTCATGTGTACAGTGTGTGTGCAACTTATGATTAAAGGCAGGCCTTCTCGGATGACTAGCATCAGGTTGTTCTGCTCCACTTTCAATGACATGCTTAAAGGCAGGCCTTTTCGTGTCTGCATATCACAAACTAACTTAAATTACAATCAAAAGTTATCAAGTCCATGTTATAATGTAATGTTTATTTAAAAGTACTTACTTCATGACCACTAATCTTTAAACCTGCCGCCCTCATTTTAGCACATCCTTTCGCACTATTTTAGTTTTAAACAACCACATTAACATTGCAACAATTTATATGAAAATATGTAACATTAAATTGATGATCTTATTAATTACTTACAAGTATACAAAGAAACCCTTTTGTGCCTTCTTCACGTTGACATTTATGTTAGCCATCTGAAATATATGTTATTATGTCTTCTTATCATGATTATCCTTGATACTAATTTATAATGGATTGGACATCATCTAGTAAGATTGCTAAAATGGCATACCAATGTTTCGCCCTTTGTGTACATCTGTCCCCATTATGTTATGAATCAACTTTATGCAATGACTATTTCAGATAACAAATTGATGGAGGTCATATATCAACAATCTTAATAGATGATAAACATGATGTGTAAAGAATTTAATGAATGCAAGAAACTTAGTTGATCTAGTTGCAACATGCTCTTCTCCAAGTTTTTTTCACAATTTATCATGCTAAAAGAATCATATTTGTAAATTTTCACCACGTAGGTAAGCTAGTTAAAAACTCTATAAATGTCAAAATCTCTATAATCATATAATAAAATGACGTTGCTCATGTCGTTCTCTCTAAAGTAGGACTTTTCATTTTATTTGATTGCTTGAAGGATAACATGTAAAATAGTATTATAGGAAAATGATAACATGTACATTATGTATTCATCAATAAAAAACATACATCTAAAAATAATATTGTTTCTATGAAAGTAGACTGACCTAAAGTAATATCTGCTTCCAACTATAATATTCTGTATAGAAACATGGAAATGGCAAAACATGAGAAACTAGTCTACAAATATAGCAAATTCCATTTATTAAGTAAAACCAATTCAAGCTAATGATATTGAGAAAGAAATTCTGATACGTGTTTAAAATCCAGAAGTAAATGACTAGTAACCATGTAAATGCCGTCAAGTCTTCCCTATTTATGACCAATAATCAGTAGGTTTCACCTGAAAAAGTAAGGAGGGAATTTTATAATTGAATGAAATCAAAATCCAAAACAAAATTCAGCACAAAGCAGACCATCATTATTACAGTGTCATAAACTGAAAGAGAAGAATCAACTTTCCTAGAAATAACTCACATCTAATCGGCACAAAGCGGACTCATTATCTTTTCTCAATCTAACTCAGAAATAACTCACATCTAATCAGCACAAAAAATAGATTGGACAACTTTTTTACTTCATCACACAACTCTACATAAGTAGCTTTCAAACAAAATTTGTTATTTGTAGAAAAGAAAATAGAGATAACAGCAAATAAAGTAAGAGGGGATAAGGGATTGAGGGAGATCTTGTAAAACATGACACCAACCATTAGACTAATCAATACATAATACTTCACATCACCTTACAATTTTTTCACCATGTAAACCTCAAATCATTGTAATGGGAAAGATAGGATGAATAAAATTTCTCTAAATATAAAGTTTATTTCTCCTCCTCATAAGCTTAGATATGATGAATAGTCATATTTTTAACAGATAACAAGCAACAATGTATCATCACAACATTTTGTTTTCCATTTTTGCTTATTTTCTTGGTTCATTCACATAGGAGAATATAGGATAGCATTACTAAAAACTATATGGGCATAAAAAAATAAAATATCAAGTCATTGTTATTACGGAAAGGCCAAGGTTATTGATGTTGGAATGCAAAATAGAATTTGGAAGTTTGGAAGTCCAAACATATGTGCAGTACTTGAAACTTAAGCTTTAGAATGCTCTGTGAAATAAATTATTTAGAGTTTGACTTCCTCTGCTTTCCAAGTGATCCTTTCTTCCCTCATCAGTCACCAAACACACAAAATAAAACTCAGAAAAAAATAAACACTAGGAAATAATAAAATCCCTAGAAATAACCATTGCCATAAACAAGTCATATATTGATTTTGCTCCACAAATTCTAGACAATACTAACAAATGATAGAGCTCAACTTTGTATCAACAGAAAGTGAAACACTGAAAATTCACTAGTCTCAAAGACAGTAGGGCATGTTGGAAAATAATTCTAGAAACCGTTCCAAGCAAGCTTTAAATGAATGTCAAACAGTTTAATAGTAAAACTCTAGAAACTAGTATAAAATATTCAAAACAGTCAAATGTTTATAAATAATAAACATTCTACATGCTTGCAACATATCTACTTGGATTTTTATGCTGTTAAAATTTCTTCATTTGCCAATTATTCTTTTACCAAGTTTAAGGAATTCACTTGACTAATTAGTGAGACATGAACACATTAGCTGATGTGAATTAGTTAAGGAATGAGAAATTTTAATCTTTTTACTCTATGCTATGAATTCAAATTACGATCTAAAATAATAGCATATCTTGTATAAGGACCGTAACATCACGTACCAATTCTCTTCTTAGTGAGCATGTGAAGCATTTCTTCAATCTATAGAAATGGTTCCTTTCATTTTACCATTATTGAATTTGACGAAATAACAGTTGAAATTTTAAAGCTTTTTGTAATTCTCACATTGTCTTTTGTTTGGATGCCGTTCTGTGGTAAACTACAGATTCAGGAATTAGTTGCACAAATTATTGAAAGACAAACAGAAGCACTGGCAAAGAAATATATGTCAGCTAAGGATACAAGGAGTGGGATCACAACAAGAATGAGAAAGATTGAGAAAGGAGGAAAAATTAGCTACGGCCAAAAGAGCCGAGAGCAGGGAATCCCAGTGGTTGGAAATCGTGTGCCCTAGATGACACAAAAACTCTTCGACAATAAAAGGAGCTGGATGATGGAGAGAGAGAGAAAGGCTTGAACGACGGAGAGAGGTGGATGATGGATTGGACAACGATGGAGATAGAGCACCACAATGAAGGGAGAGAGCCTGAGTTTGGTGAAGAAGAGCTGAGTTTGATGGAGACAGAGCACCACAATGAAGAGAGAAAGAGCCTGAGTTTGATGGAGACAGAGCACCACAATGAAGAGAGAAAGAGCCTGAGTTTGATGGAGACAAAGCACCACAATGAAGAGAGAGAGCCTGAGTTTGGTGAAGAGGAAGAAGTAATCGTGCTTGCTTTTGTCGTTCACGATGGAGGTTGGAGGAGAGATCACTCTTGCCGATTTTGGGTGCCCTAAGCTTTGGTTATAGTCGAAGAAGGGGAAAGGGGGAAGTGGAGAGATGAAGGAGGAGATGTCAACTTATTCTACCGATTTCTGAAGAAAATAAAATTAAAAACTATTTAATGGATGGATTAATCCTAGCATTAATGTTGGGTAAAACATTCCCAGCATTGAAAATGGACCCTGGGTTAAGATATTGACACAAAAATTAACGCATATGTGGAATAGTTTTATAGAGTCACTGAGAATTATATTGTTTTTATGCATTAGTAGTAAATATATAGTCTAGAAAAATCGTAGGAGCATTAAATTATCCTAGGAACTATAAGTACTTATTATGGGGTGGTTTCAAGGTCATCTAAATACACTAGTACCGAAGAAGCTTAAGCCCACCTAGTGTATTCAGATTTTCCAGCACAATAGTAATAGTATTCCAGAAAAGTCTCATCTCTAAAGTAGCTCAAAGCTTTTCCCATATTTTCCCTAAAGAAATCTAAGCTCCAAGGGTGCTTAGAGTACAACAATCTTTGTTTTATAATAGATTATGGAGTGTATCACACTTACTTTACATCAAGTGGTATCAGAGCCTCGCATCTAGATCTATGGTTTTTGCAGATCTGTACGGAGACATGGCAAACTTGGCAAACGTTCCTACTAGAGAGGAGATAGTTAATTTGCATCAACAAATTAACTAGCTTAGTAAAAGATTTGAGTAATCTGGACTTTTCAGTCCTCATAACGAACCCGTCGAGGGACAATAAGGGCAAACAATAAATACCTATCGACGTAGAAATTAGAAAAATCAACATGTTCTTGATAGATTTCAGTAGCATCGACAAGACTCCTCATATGAAGAAGTTTGAGTTTTTCCTCTTGGAAGGCCACCAATGATTAATTAAAACATGGAGAGGGATCATGATCCATGAATCAAAGTAGAAATCCCATATTTTTTTGGTGAAGATCCACCGGAAGAAGTATTGGAATTGGCCAAATGAAGTTGAAAGAATTTTTGAATAACTTAACATGTCAGAAAATAGGAAATGTCAAGTTGGTAGTAATGAAATTGAGGGATTATGCTTCCTCATGGTGGAAAGAAATGCAAATAACTAGAAATTATTCAGGGAGGGAAAGAATCCAGATTTGGCAAAAGATGCAGCGACTAATAGAAGTCAATTTCTACCACTAAATAATGGAGTCATATTTCAATAGTATCAAACACTTCAATGAGGCCCGCTCAATGTTTGGGAGTATACAAACGAGTTATATCAAATGAAGACTATAGTACGATGGACGAATCTGAATTGCAGGTCATTCAATGACACTTAATGGGGTTTAGGTTAGAAATCAGAAATTTTGTGAGATTACAGGCTTGATGGACTTCATCTAATGTTGTCCAACTAGATGGGAAGGTTGAAGGACAACAGAAACAGTCTCATAGTCATACTTCTTGCATGGTAAACTCACCTGTAGGTTGGCGGAAGTGAAGGTGATTACAAGCAAAAGTCTGTAATAGCTGCGGGTTCATCTGGTTTTATTGGAAAATCAAAACCATCCACTAGTTCCCAAAGTCATGGACAGGGATTAGAAAAAGGGCAACCATAATTTATCCCAATTTTTAGAGGAAAGATTATATGCTATGAGTGTCGAAAAGAGGGCCATAAGTTTTCTTATTGTAGAAAACTAGCCAGCAACTTACTGATTGAAGAAGAAGAAGGCGAGATGAGTTAACATGAAGGACCACTCAATGAAAACTATGACGAAGAGGGGATATTTGAATTTATAAAAGACGAAGTCACCCATGAACATAAGGATCTATGAAATTGGGTAGTACGACATACTATGTTAGCATCCAAAGTATCTGAAGGAGATTGGAGGAAAAACATCTTCAAAACACGATGTTCATCACATGGCAGACTTTGTGATCTGATTATTGATGGAGTCAACTGTGAGAAACTAATCTCAAAAGAAATGGTGTCCAAGTTGAGTCTCAAGGTGCAACCATGTCCAAGGTCTTACCAAATTTCGTGGATCAAGAAGGAGGGTGGAATAAAGGTAACACACTAATGCCTTTTCTTTTTTATTGGGAAAGGCTATTTAGATGAAGTATTATGTGATGTAGTAGCTATGGAGGCTGGTCATTTATTGTTGGGAAGACCACGATAGTTTGATGATAAAACTATCCATCAAGGTGAAAAGAATGTCTATCTTTTAGAAGAATAGAGTGAAAGTGGTGCTTTCTCCAATAAAAGAAGAGGACTTTCCAAAGCCAAAAATGGAGTAAGAGAAAAGATATCTAAGTGCCGAGACTTTCTAAATGAGTTTCAAGATAATGAGGTAGCATATGTGCAAATGGTGAAAGAAGTAAATTTAGTCAGTAAGTTGTGCCACTTGAAGTTAAGAAATCGCCACAAAAGTTTGTAGCAGTCTTTCTATAGAATTTCCAAGTGGATTATCTTCGAAGAGAAGCATCCAACACCATATAGATCTAACATCCGGAGCTAGCTTACCAAATTTTTCACATTACAAGTTGAGCCTAAGAGAGCACGGAGAGCTTCAAAGACAAGTTGAAGAGCCACTTGAGAAGGGATTTATAAGAGAATCAATAAGCTCTTACGCTGTTCTAGCACTATTGAATCCTAAAAAGATGGTTCATGGATGATGTATGTTGATAGCAGAGCTATCGACAAGATGACCATAAATTATTGGTTTCCAATTCCAAGATTAGATGATATGCTAGATATGTCGCAGATAGATCTGAAAAATGGCTTTCAAATCATGATCCGTTAAGGTGACGAATGGAAGACCGCATTCAAGATGAAAGATTGTCTTTACGAATGGATGGTGATGCTATTCCGTATATCAAACATCCCTAGCACCTTTATGCCTTTGATGAACCAAGTGTTGAGGCCATTCATTGGACAGTTCATGGTGATCTATTTTGATGATATACTCATCTACAACCTTTCTACAGAGTCTCATCCACAACACTTAAGGGAAGTATTAAATGATTTGAGAGAAGAGCAGCTTTTTAACAAATGCCAATTTATCACTGACTCACTATTGTTTTTAGGCTACATGCCAGTTCAAACGGGATACAAGTGGATGACATTAAGGTTGAAGTAGTTAGAAGCTGGCCAGCACTTGTTACAATGAGGGAATTACGATGCTTTCATGGTCTAGCTTCATTCTACAAGCATTTTATCGAGAATTTCAGTTCAATAATTGTTCCATTGGCTGAGTGCTTGAAGAAAAGGATGTTTGAATGGACTGAATAGACTCAAAAAATCTTCCAACAGATAATAAAAAGCTAAGTTTAGCAACTTTTCTAGCCTTACCAGACTTCGACAAATTTTTTGAAGTAGAGTGTGATGCATCGAGAGTTAGATTGGAGCTATTCTAAGTCAAGAAGGAAGACTATTAGCCTTTTACACTGATAAAGTGAGTGATACGAGAATGAGATACAATACTTCTGATCAAGAATTTTATGCCATTGTTCAAGCTCTTAGACATTGACAACATTACTTAATACAACGATAATTCATTATATACTCGGAACATGAGACTTTGAAACATTTGAATATTCAAAAGAAATTGAACAAAAGGCATGCAAGATGGATTTCAAAGTTGCAGCAGTTCACCTTCATGATAAAACATAAATTTGTGGCAAGTAAGAAAGAAGCATATACATTGAGCAGAAGGACCATGTCGATAAATAGCATGCCAGTTTGCGTTGATGGGTTTTATTCCTTTAAGGATCTATACCCTAATGATCATTATTTGGCTCAATTTGGAGTGATATGGGCATCAAGGAGAATATTTACTAGATGATGGGATCATATTCAAAGGCAATCAACTTTGTGTCCCGGATTTCTCTTTAAGGGAGAGAATCCTTCAAGAGATACATGCCGGAGGTCTAGTAGGAAAGTTTGGATGGGATAAGATAAATGCAATGGTCGAGAAAACATTTTTCTAGCCAAAGATGGGACGTGATATCTACCAGTTTGTCCCGTCGTACATTCCAATAATCTAGGTTCCAACGGTGCTTGAAGTACAACAATCTTGTTTTATAATAAATTGCAGACTGTACCACAGTCACTTTACATCAGATATGCTAGTCGATTTGTAGCTTACTATACAATTGTGTCTAAGATCGGCCCATTTAATTAGATCTAAACGGTTTAGATCTAATCAATTAAAAAGTATGATTAATTAAACATCAGGAGACATCTATGTTATTCAAATATGATCAATCCAACTTCCGTGTATGTGTGGGTTTATATGTGTGTGTTGGAAAAAATATACAAACCTTACACCTTTATATTTACAATATAGGAAATTATAGAAATCGTCCTCAAAATCCACAACACAAGAAACAAAACTAATTCAAGCCTAATGCGAACACAGTTCTTAAGATAATTTTACTCTTTTCATGGTGCACAAGGCGATGGCAACTGTCTCTCAAGATAGAACGGACTTTTGTTTTAACAAAAGTTGCACTCTAGTCTATGAGAACCAGCGAACACAACCATGATTTGTAACTGCACACGAGTAAATATGGAGATCTGAAAGAGAGAAAAATATATGAAATTTACATCCTCTTTATAACATAAATAGGGTCACTATATATAAAGACTGATTCGTGACCATTCGAATATGCATTATAACCCTTCGTATTATTTGAAATAGCGCCAACTTGAAAATAAAAAGACACCATTGTTATAACTTTTCAAGTGGATAAAATACATAAATAATTTTTCGTTCAAAAGTTTCTAACAATCCCCCACATGAATGAAAAATTGGCTTATTTGAATATGACAAACATAATGCAGATGTTTGTGCGATTATAAGTGAAGAGTAACTACAGCGAGATAAATAGCTTTTAGCTTTAAACCTTCCCTAGTGAAAAACTATCAGATTTACAAGCTAATCACTGAACGCGATGTCTTGAACTGTTCAACCGTTTAAGTAAACCAAGACAATATAGTTCATACAATTCCTCCTCGACCATAGTTGGTTTTCACGTTATGTTCATTTTCTCCTTGAACACCACTTGGTTTCATTAGTGTTTTAGAGAACTTAGCCTACAATTCTCATAGAAGCAACCTTTTCTTATAGGCCAATATTAGAATATCCTCTAACAGGTTTTTAAGCCATTTACTTCTTTGCAATAAGAAGTTTCAGTGCTATAGCTCATTACTTTCCAAAACTTTAAGGATCATCTCCTAACAAGTATGTTCAAAAATTGGCCCTAAGGACTTTATTGTCCTTATTCTTTAACGAAGTCTTGATACATCTTCCCATTTCATTGGAAGTATCACTTTATTGAATAATGAATCTTATTTTACCAATGAGAAATGTCACGTACTATTGTTGTAGCCCTCACCAATGAACACACATTAAATTATTTTAAAATCTTGTTTTTAGCCTTTATAAGTTACTTGATAGCCACATAAGCTCAACACCCCCACACTTTAAATATTTCACTAAAGTGTCGGCCATCTTATAACTGGTCAAATAATGTTCTATTGGTCTATTCATGAGTAATTCTCTCACAAATGTAACTTCCCATATAGCAAAAGCATTCTACCACAAGTTCAAGTAAGATTGAACTAATCAATCAACATAGCATCCATAAATCAACGTTCAGTTCTTGCGTTTTGTGATAACTCTAAGAATTTAGAGTTATCTTTACATTTCTAAGTCTAAATTATTGCTTATTTTAGGGTGATATAGCATTTTATTGCTTTATTGTGTCATTTTCCTTTTAGTTTAGCTTACTGTTGAGTTTAGCTACCTTGTTAGCATTCCTAGTAGTTTTGAGCAGCTTTTATGCATAAGTCAAGCTTCTATGCAGGTTCCCTTGACAGTTTAGCAGCTAGAGAAAGTGTTGCAGTGTGGATTCCTTTACTACTATAGCATTGTGCATGCACACTTGGCATGAAGCATTGTCGTGTAGTCCAGCTGGCACTAAAAAGAGAGGAAAAGTTCATGCGCTCAGAAATCAGTTATCTAGATGGCATCAACGCATTTCCAGTGGTCCCCTTTACAGCGTTGCTTAACATGCGTCCTTGCAAGAAGCTAAAGCCCTAATTCCAAGGCTCTTATATATAGCAAGTACGTCTTTGTGAGGAGAAGATCAGACGCCTTTGTTGAGAATAAGGAAACATTTTACAGAGAAGGAAAGGGAAAAATGAGGAAAAGGTAAGAAGGACGCGAGGAAGAAGGCAAGGAAGAGGATATTCGTTTATTCCCTTATCTCTTTCTTATTTCTTAACCATTTTTGCTTTATAAAACTTTCTATTCTTAGCTCATTTTCTATAAGATAAATATGGAAATGGTTGTATTTGAATTTAATCTTAAGGTCATTATGAGCTAAAACATTTAAGCTAGTATGGGTATGAACCTTGAAGTTGTTATTTCTAGTTAATGAAGTTTTTGTTGCTCATTTCTTGTTAGCATTTCATTCAATATTACTTAATGTTTAGATTTTATTACTGACTGGCCATCTCAAATAAGGTATAAGTTAGATTAAATACTGGAAGGGTTTGATCTAATGGATATAGCTTGAATGAAACTTGGACGTTTAAATCCTGTAGATCTAAGTATTTAGTGAGTAGTATAGACATATATTCTCACCTTATAAACCAATCAGCTGAAACTAATAAGAGATAACTATAATATGAATTAGGCTTAAGAATAAGTTAATTAACTTTAGAGTTAATGATTGTAATGATGGAAATCTATTGTGCTAATGAGTTGAGGTTGATGCTAACAAGATGATTGTAATCCCAGATTTTACTAGGAATATTAATGGAAAGGGGAATTACCAATGCTAACTCACTTCATTATTGAATACACCATAGTTACTAAACTTAAATCCCATATTCTGCAAGTGTCACTCTAAACCATTTTACTTAACATTAGCATTTCTATTTTACTTTAAGTTACTTAAAATCATTTATTATAGTTACTCTATTTTCAATTAGATTTAATATGTTAATTGCATAGTTTCTTATCAATCCCTATGGATATCAACATTTATTTATCACTTTATTACTTGTTAATGACACATACACTTGCGTATATATCACATACAACAAGTTTTTAGCACCGTTATCAGAGGATATAAGGAGAAATTTCATTGTTCAGATCAACTTGAATATAATTAGTGAGTTGCTATAGTTGTTGCTAATACTCTGTTTCAAGAAATTGTGACTCATTTTATGCGAATGCAACAACTACCCATATTCAGTTTTGACCCAGAAATAGAGAAATCTCTAAAACTCAACCATAGACAATGAATCCTAGGATAGTAAGGCCATAGATTGAAGCTCCACTACTACAATTTTAGCTTTAGATGACAACCACATCTATGATACAATGACAACCTTCTAAAATTAGTCAAAAAAAAATGGTGAAGGATGGGGTGATTTGGGTAAGATGACAACTCAAAAATTAGTTGTTATCAATGTGTTATCTATTTTGACAGCTAATATTTGGGGTGTAATTATAACTTCTTATAATGATAGTGAAAAATAACTTGCCATTATTTGATGGTGTAAGAAAATTTACTAATTGCCTTAAAGTTCATTTTATGTACGAAAATACCATCCTATATAACCAATCTAACCCTAATATTACTTTTACTATGTTTTATTTTTCTTTGGACAAGGCAGTGGCGATCAAATTTGGGACAAGGGAGAGAAAGGAGAGAACCAAAACAACTAGATCTACTTCCAACTCTATTACCAACTCTTCTATGGCAACGAGATCTGGCTCTCGAATATTTGAACAAAAATAGAAATAGAGAAGCTTTGAGAACGTCTCAGATCTGGGACGATGGAGAGAGAGAGAGAAGAGAGCTAACATCTCATATCTTAGATGAGGGAGAGACGAGAAATGCAGAGATGTTTCTTTGAGAACCAGATCTGAAGTGAGGGAGTGATGAGAATGGAAGAGAAGCTTCGTGAGAGACAGAGAGTTGTGTTATGAGAGAGAGAGAGAGATCTGCGAGAGACAGAGGCTTTGAGAGAGAGAGAGATCTATGAGAGACAAGGCTTTGAGAGAGAGAGAGAGAGAGAGAGATCTACGAGAGGCAGAAAGCTGTAAGAGACATAGGTTTGAGAGAGAGATCTGTGAGAATAAAGAGGCTCTAGGGGCTGTCGAGGGTCTGTGAAGGAGGTGGAGGTCAAGGGTCAGTCATCGATGAAGGTGGTGGAGGTCGAGGGTCAATCGCGCTGAAGGTGGTGGAGGTCGAGGGTCTATCGTTGATGCAAATAGCCTCTTTCGTTCTTTCTTTACTTTTCATTAATAGTTATATATACATGCAACAGTAGCCACTAGTCACTAGCCTCTCAGTTGTTTCTTCATTTGCTTGTGTCAGTTCTATTGTTCTGTTTTTGTAGATTGGAAAATTGCAAGAAGGATTCAATCCCCCTTCATGGAACATGTTGCATTTTCAAGGCTCCCATCTTGGTCTCATTATTAAGACTGGCTTTATCACTGGCATCATTTCCCTCACTATACGTTTCCCATTTCTCTCTGATCTGATTATATATTTTCCTCTTTTCCCCCCTGGACTCAAATATTTGAAGCTCTAAATATTCTGCATTGCTCACTATAAACATTTTTAAAATTGACAAAGTCGTCTCAATTTCATAAATTTATTTAAAGAAATTAGAAATTAATGGATCTCTTATGCGATTAGAATGCGTTTAACATTAAATTCAGGTCAAATTGCTTACATACTTAAATCTGTGTGGACTTGGGTATATCTGGTTCTGTAATATAGGTTAAGATCTACCCGAAGAAAATGGTTGGTAAATGGAGCTAATTGGAGTTCACATTTTGGGCTTTTCATTCACATAATGAAATTATGTAGTATAGACACTAATCCCAAATAAAATGGGGGAGGGAATTGTTAATTTAGTTTTTTATTAGTAATGAAGTTGTTAATTTGTTAGAAATCTCTAAAGCTTAAGTAACAAGAAGAATTTGTATCAAACAGGAAGGGATCGCCATTGGACGGAGTTTTGCTGCTCTAAAGGATTATTGATTGGATGGAAACAAAGAGATGACAACAATAGGGTTAGTGAACGTGGTTGGATTATTTACTTCTTGCTATGTGACAACAGGTGAACATTACCTCTTTATGTCTCTTCAATATTTTTACCTTCCATTTATTTTATCCCACATAAGAATAAAAAATCAAACTCAGAAATATATATGCCCATGCTTCGTTGAATTTAAAGTGCCTATTTTCTGCTTAGTTTACTATTTTGGTGATCTTTTTCTTCTATTTGTTCACTTGTTTCATTCATAGAAAGGATTGAACAGTTTCAGTCGGTTTGTGATGATTTGAGGCATAGTATAGCTAATAATTCAATGATTATACTACAGCAAAAAGTCTTTCACTCCTATCTGATGACCCGTATATCATTTTCTCCAACTGTATTTATCATTTCCTAGCTTAGATGTGTTAAGTTAGAATTAATAATTAATGGAAGGGCATGTGATTATACTGTAATTTAAGACAAGCGTATGTCTGAAATCATTTGTGGAGAATTAATTTTATTTATAATGAATGGTTTTCACCATCATCTAAGGCCAAAATTGTAGTAGTGCTCCACAATTTGAGTTGAAGCCTGTCATGTTCTGAATGTTGCAAACGATTGGGCAATTCAATGGACTGCCTACTGAAGATCCCGACATGCACTTAAGACTCTTCATGGAGGTTAATGATGCTTTCATGATACCTAGAGCTTCAGAAGACGCTTTAAGGATGAGGCTGTTTCGTTATTCAGTAAGGGACAAAGCTAATGGCTAAACTCATTACCTTCAGATTCTATTAGAAATTTTTTATGAAGTATTTCTCACCAACAAAGAATTCCAAATTATGGAATGAGATTACTTCCTTTCACCAATTAGAGGATGGATCTCTATATGAAGCATGGGATAGATTTAAGGAGTTGCTAAGAAAGTGTCAACACCATGACATCTCACATTACATCCAAATGGAAACCTTCTATAATAAATTGAACTCTTCTACAAGATTAATGGTTGATGCTTCAGCAAGTGGAGCCATTTTGCCTAAGTCTTATAATGAGGCTTATGAAATTATGGAGAAGATAACAAGTAATAATTACCAATGACCATCTATTAGAGCAACATAAAGTAAAAAAGTTACAGGGATACATGATTTGAATGCTATGAATACTTTAACAACTCAAGTATCTTCATTAACAAACATGATCAAAACTCTAACTGTGGCACCCATAAAAATCAGAGTTAGAATCAAGGCATGCAACAATTTATGAATCACGTAATGGAGGTATCATGTGTCTATTGTGGGGAATAACTCTTTTTTGAAAGTTTCCTAGGGAATCCAGCTTATGTGAATTACGTAGGGAACTTTAATAGAAATAACAACATCCTTACTCCAGCACTTATAACCCTGGCTGAAGATAACACCTTAATTCTTTGGAGTAACCAAGGTGCACGACCTTAAAACTCATAAAACAAACTAACATATCCTCCTGGCTTTGCATAACAAGCTTAAGGATAGAAGTAAGTACCAACTGAACAACCTAGCACATTAGAGAATCCCATGAAAGAATACATAGCTAAAAATGAATCAGTAATCTAGAATCAATCTGCAATGATTTAGAGTCAAGAAGTATCTCTAAGAAATTTGAAAAATCAAGTTGGACAATTAGCCAATGCATTAAATACCAAACCTCAAGGTGCTTTGCCTAGTATTACTAAAAATCCTAGAGGAAGGCAAATAACACTACAAGGCAATAGACTTGAGAAATGTAAAGGTGGCAGCCCAACCTACTGATGGACAAAAGAGAAGTCTGAAAACATAACCAAGGAAATAATCCAGAACACAGATGTAGTAGAGCAACCAACTACTGTAATATCTAAGTCTACATATCAGAGAGTAGGAGACATAAAAATGCCTTTGCCTCCATTTCCTCAAAGTCTGTAAAAGAAGAAGCTAGATGGAAAGTTCAACAAATTTCTTGACATGCTGAAGCACATATATATAAACATAGATCTCGTACAAGCTTTACAGTAAATGCCAAATTATGTCAAATTTAGGAAAGACATTTTGACCAAAAGGAGTACGCTAGGAGGATTTGACCTAAGAATGTAGCTTAATTTTATAGAATAAGATTCCATAAAGCTTAAAGATCCAGGAAGCTTCACCATTCCTTGTTCAATTGGAAAAACCCACTATGGGAGAACTTTATGTGACTTGGGAGCAGGTATCAACCTTATGCCCCTGTCCATCTTCAGAAAGCTGGGAATAGGAAAATCTAGGTCAACAGTCGTTACTTTACAGTTAGCTCACAGGTCTTATATCTATCCGAAAGGAAAAATAGATGATGTTATGGTATAAGTGGTAAATTCATATTTTCAGCAGATTTCATCATTCTGGACTATCAAGCTGATATAGAGGTAACTATCATACTTGGAAGATCCTTCTTAGCCACAGGAAGAACAATCATTGATGTTAAAAAAGGAGAGCTTACTATGAGGGTTAATGATCAAGAAATAACCTTCAATTTTTTAATGCTATGAAGTACCCTGTTGAAGAAATAGAAAAATGTGCAGCTATTTCTGTGATGGGCTCCATAGTTATGGAAGTTGTGTATAAGATGTAGTAAGGTAACGTAATCATCATCAACTTTGAAAATTTTGGAAGAAGATAGCATTGATGAAGAGAAAGTAACAGTCACATGAATGGATACAAAGCAAAGTAATCCTATGTTTAGAAAATAAATTGAATCATTATAGTTATCTGAAAGGACATTCAAGCCAACATTACTATCTATTGAATCACCACCTTTGCTAAAATCAAAACCTCTTCTCTCCCATTTAAAATATGCTTACTTTGTTGAGAACAATAGTCTGCCCATTATTATTTCTTCTTCCCTAAGCAATGAAAATGAGAAGTTATTGTTAGAAGTCTTGGGAAGGTATAAAAAAGTAATTGGCAGGCAGATGGTTGACATCAAGGGGATAAACCCTTATATTTGCATGCATAGGATACTGTTGGAAGTGGCCAGTGGAAATTCCATAGAGCAGCAAAGAAGACTGAATCCAATAATGAAAGAGGCGTCAAAAAAGAGATATTAAATGGCTTGATGCAGGAATAATCTACCTTATTTTAGAGTGAGCATGGGTTCGCCCTGTCCAATGTGTACCTAAAAAAGGGGGAGTAAAAGTTATAGTAGACGAGAATAATGCATTGATCCCTACAATAATAGTGAGTGGCTAGAGGGTATGCATGGATTACTAGAAATGATCATTTCCTCTTGCCTTTCATTAATCAAATATTGGATAGGCTTGTTGGTAAGCAGTATTACTGTTTTTAGGATGGATACTCATGTTACAACCAGATAGCTATAGGATCAAAGGATAAGGAGAAGACCATTTTAAATGTCCTTATGGAACCTTTGCTTCCAGAATGATGCCTTTTAGGCCACGCAATGCTCTGACAAAATTTCATAGATGCATGATAGCAATTTTCATAGACATGGTTGAGCAAACATTTGAGGTATTTATGGATGACTTTTCAGTTTTTAGCGAATCATATTTGAAATATTTGTCTAAACTTGAAAAAGTGTTAGAAAGATGTGAAGAAACTAACTTGGTCCTGAATTGGAAGAAGTGTCATTTTATGGTGCAAGAAGGGATAATCCTAGGACATAAAATGACTTTGAAAGGAATTAAAGTAGATAGAGAAAAGATAGAAGTTATTGAAAAATCCTCGCCCCCACCACAGTGAAAGGCATTAGAAGTGTTCTAGGACATGCTGGATTTTATAGGAAGTTTATTTAAGATTTCTCTAAAATATCAAAGCCCTTATGCATGATGCTAGAAAATAATAAAGCTTTTGAATTCACTGATGAATGTAGACATGCTTTTATTTAACTGAAAAAGGCTTTAGTCTCAATATCATTGTAGCACCCAATTACAAGTTACCATTTGAACTAATTTGTGATGCTAGTCACTCTGCAGTAGGAACAATCATGGGGGAGAGGAAAGGTAAAAATTTCCATTCTATCTACTATGCTAGTAAGACACTAACTGATGCACAATTAAATTATGCCATCACTAAGAAGGAGCTTTTAGTTGTTGTGTTTCCAATGGACAAGTTTAGAGCATGTCTTACAGGCACTGGTGTAACTGTTTACACTGACCATTCTGCCATCAAGTATTTGATTTCAAAAAAGGATGCAAAGCCTAGACTCATCATGTGGATTTTATTGCTCCAAGAATTTGACCTTGGGATCAAACACAAGAAGGGCACATAAAATCAAGTGGTAGACCATTTGTCAAGATTGGAAGTGGGGAACAATGCTACAGTAGATCTAACTATTGCAGAAACCTTTTAAGATGAACAACTGTTGACAATCTGAAAATAGGAAGCCCCTTGGTATGTTGCATTATAATTTTCTTAGCAATTGGAGTGCTACCTTCTAAGCTCAGTTCACAACAATTGAAAAAAAATATTTCAAACAATCAAGGCCTACTACTGGGATGACCCATATCTCTACATACAAGGGCCTGATCAAATCTTTAGAAGATGTGTCTAGAAGAATAAATCCAAAGTATATTGTAATAATGCCACTTTTCTCCTCAAGGAGTGAATTTCGGAGGGTTAATGACAACCACCAAAGTGCTTCAATCCGGTTATTTCTGGCTTTCCATTTTTAATGATGCACATGAAGTAGCAAAGAAGTTTGATAAATGTCAGAGGACTGGGAATGTATTCCAGAGGCAATAGATGCCCTATAATAACATCCAGGAAGTTGAACTTGATCGATGTATGGGGGATAGACTTCATGGGGCCATTCCGACATTAATTTAGGAACTTGTACATCTTAGTGGTTGTAGATTTTGTCTCCAAGTGAGTTGAAGCTTCAACATTTGCAACAAATGATGCAAAGACAATGGTAAAATTATCCAGAAGAACATTTTCACATGATTTATGGCTCTTAGAGCCATCATAAGTGATGAAGGAATGCATTTTTATAACAGGCTTTATGAAGAACTCTTGGGCTACGTATGAGGTAAAACACAAGGTTTCTATAGCATACCACCCACAAACAAGTGAGCATGTGGAGCTATCTAATAGAGAGATAAATAGGATTTTGGATAAGGTTGTCAACCCATAAGAAAGAATTGGTCTATTAGACTTGATGATGCGCTATGGGGTTATAGTATTGCCTTCAAGACACCTTTGGGAATGTATCCTTATAGGTTAGTCTTCGGAAAAATATGCCACTTACCATTGGAGGTACAACACAAAGCTTTTTGGTATGTTAAGAAGTTGAATTTGAAGCTACAACCCGCGGGAGAAAATAAAGTTATGTAATTGAACGAGCTAAATGAATTCAGGCTATTTTCATATGAGAGTGCAAGATTCTATATAGAGAAGACCAAGAAGTGGCATGATAGAAGGATTGTGGATCAAGAATTGAAGCAAGGGGCCTAAGTGATACTATTCAATTCAAGACTTAAACTATTACCTAGAAAGTTAAAATCATGATGTCTAGGTCGTTTAAGCTGATCCAAGTTTACCCATATGGAGTCGTCGATCTATTAGATGAAAAGACTGGGTGAAAGTTTAAAGTTAATGGGCAGAGGGTGAAACACTGTCGAGGTATTGAGGTGGATAGGATGAAAACCTCATCCCAACTCAATGACCCATGAAGAACAAGCCCAAGTTAGGCTGAAGACTAAAAAATAAGCGTTGATGGGAGGCAGCCTAGAAAGTTTTTGCTTTTTAGTTTATTTTCATTTAAGTTAATTTGGATTTTTACTTGTCTTTGTTTAAATTAGGCTATAATATCTCACTATAGAAAAGAATATCTGACATTTAACTCCTTTATTCCCAGCATTAATATATGATATTCCTCATTTAATATAAATATCCTCATTTAATTTTGATATCTTAGCTAAAAAGATCTTGTATGATTTGTTTTGCGGGAATATACAATATGAGGGGCCCACTGAAAGGAAAACTGTCGAGCAAAGAAAGGCATTCGTGAGAAGTACTTGCTGCAACCCCATAATTGGAAAGCTATAGCAAGCCCACGCCAGCTTAGCCAAAATATCTTGCAATATTCACGCTTAAATTAACAAATTGCTTTGAGAATTCGTGAAATTCAAATTTCCTCCGTGAAATATCATCGTTTTGAATTTTTTAAGAAAAATCAGTGTTGGAGGTAGATGTGGTGTAGCAGGGAGAGGCTCCACATGATTTTAATTCAAAAGCCATTTTCCAGCTTCAGCACGTAAACTCTTCGACTTCAAAAGCTTTCTCCCCTCTTGTCTTCAAAACCTTCGAGCGAAGCTCCCTTTTTATCCTAAAAACCTTATAAATTCATCCTATCCCCACAGCAAACCTCTCTTTCATTTCTTGAAAGAAAAAGAAAATCATCAAGATGAAGTCAAAAGGGAAACCTAAGAGGTTCGTGACTTCTGAAAAATTCATCAACGAGGATGCTGAGAAAAGAATATGAGAAATTCGTGTGAAGAAATTTCATGAAGAAAAAGTCTCCATGATAGACCTCATTCCATCCCTTGGTCTCTCGAAGGACTTTAGAAAAATCATTAGGGAAAGAGGCTGTAAAAGATTTTGCACACATTCAGATAATATTATGGTTCCTCTGGTAAGAGAGTTTTATGCCACTCTTTTAAATCCTGAGCAGACTGATGTTTCAATAAGAGGTGCCTTAGTTTGTTTCACTACTGAAATCATAAATTCTATTTTTGATATGGATGATATAGATAATTAATATTCTCTTTTGGCAAAAGAAAAATATGAGGTTAAGCTAAATGCTATTTTGAAAGAATTGATTGTCCCTGGTATAAAATGACATAGTGTGTCTGCAGATGGTGTTAGGATTTGTCTTAGGTCAGCACTTAAGCCTAGGGACGAATTCTAGTACCATTTTATTCGCACTGCTATCATGTCCACGATACACATACAATATATTACACATGAACAATTGATTTTGTTGCATGCTCTATTTTCTCGAAAGTCCATTAATGTTGGTTATATTATTTTTAGAGAAATAGAAGTTTGTGCTGGCAAGAAGATATGTTGCTTATTTTTCCCTTGTTTAAAAACTAAGGTGTGCTTTGTTAATCTTGTTCCTTTTATGAGTGTCGATGAAAAGTTGATAAATCGTGGGGCTATTAATTTGAGTGCTATAGGAAGGTTTGCTGCAAAGAAGGGTGAGGATCCAGTTTGAGTAATCTTCTTTCAAACAAGCTAGTAAGCAAAAGGAAATGGATAGAACTGATATTACCCTAATTTTGGTGACACTACATGATAATATTACCCACCAAGAAGCCTTGCAAAAGAAGGCCTAGAAATCGATGCTGTAGCTGGAGCACCAAAGTCAAGCATATTGGGAATATGCTCAAGCACGAGACTGTGCTCTACAGAAAAGCCTAAAATTTTTTTTTACAAAGCCCACTTGGCCCTTACCTCCTTTTTTAGAGGTCATTCTTCACTCTTGAAAGGTCGAGGAGGAGGAGAAAGAAGAGGACGATTAGGGTGAGAAACATCACTTTGCCCAGGATGGTGCATCCCCTAAGGATGAAGAAGTAATGGAAGACGAGGAAGCTTTGGTTAAAAAGGGTGAGGAAGAGCTTGAAGAAGAAGAAGAATGAGAGGTTGAAAGTGAAAGATGAGAAAGATGAGGCCGAGGAGGAAAAAGAATATAGTGAAGACGAGGAAGAGGAGCCGCAAGAAGAAGAAGCTGAAGAGAGTAAGGAGGAAATATTACCAACGCCACCACCAAAATCATCAGCCAAGAAACAAAAGAGATAGAAAAAAGAAGTTATTACCTCCCAGTTCAGAGAAGCAGCAGTCTGGGAATGAAGAAGAATCTCCTAAGACAGTCAAGTCTAAAGGGAAATTAACTGATAAAAAGAAGGAAGCAACAAAGCTGGATCTAGTGTAAGTGCCAAGAAGAAATTCAAAACAGCTAAGAAGGAGCAATCTTTAGAAGATCAATTTTAAGAGGGATTGTAATCAGAAAAGACTTTCAAACCTTAAAGCTACCTCTAAAGAGAGAGGCGGGCTTAGGAGCTTTTCCAAGTAGTGATAGCTATGGGACTGCTGCAACATCTTGCAGCAGTATTAGGGAGTACCTCTCTGGCCCATTTCTTCTTATTTGCTTGCTGCTTCTATTTCATTTTGGGTTGCTGGTGATGTTTCCGATTGTGATTTTTGTTAGACTGATTAAACATTTAGAATTTATGTTTCTGATTTTATTATGGTTGCAGTGGGGACACTGCAAGTGTCACGTTTGAGGGAAAGGTCCTATGACCTTTTCTTTGGAGTTATCTTTAAAAAATTTAGGATGTTGAGTTTTTTTAAGATGTTAATTCTATTTTCTTTTGTGAGTGTTTTTTATTTGAACTTGCTGATAATCTGCTCAATCGATAAAAAGTAAAAGCATTTAATAAAAACATGAAGCACTCGCTGAGTTACTTACGGAATCTCAAATCTATCTAAAAAAACTGATCTCAAATAATGTTGAATTTGGAGCTTAGACTAATTCCCTTTCTTTTTACACTTAGAAGTTGAGTTAGTTGTTTTTAAAAAATTTAAGATATTTTAAATATGAGTAAGGCTTAATGCTATTTTTAGTTCCTAGAACTTCTAAAAGGTAGCGTTGAAGCTATTCAACATGGAAAATATTCAAGTTGGGGGGCGGGTCTTTAGAATGTTTGTGTATAGCTTTGCTGCTCTTTTGGTTTTAAAGAAAATTTTCATGAATAAAAAAGTTTAGAAGGAAATGTGTGTAGCTTTGCTGCCCTTCTCTCTTTCTTCTTTCTTAACCTTATTTGCTTTACTGTATTTTCTAATTTTAGCTCATTTTCTATAAGATAAATATGGAAATAGTTGTATTTGAATCTGTTTTTAAGTTCATTATGAGCTAAAACGTTTAAGCTAGTATGGGTAATGAATCGTGAATGTGTTATTTCTAGTTAATAAAGTTTTTGTTACTCATTTCTTGTTAGCATTTCACTAAAGGTTACTTAATGTTTAGATTTAATTACTGACTGGCCATCTCTAATAAGGTATAAGTTAGATTAAATACTAGAAGAGTTTGATCTAATGTATATAGCTTGAATGATACTTGGACGCTTATATCCCGTAGAACTAAGTGTTTAGTGAGTAATATAGACATATATGCTCGCCTTGTAAACCAATCGAAATTAAGCTTAGGAATAAGTTAATTAACTTTAGAGTTAATGATTGTAATTATAGAAATCTATTGTGCTAATGAGCTGAGGTTGATGCTATCAGGATGTTGTAGCAACATAAACAAATTTTACTAGGAATATTAATGGAAAGTGGAATTAACCATGCTAGCTCACTTCATTATTGAATACACCAGTGTTAATAAATTTAAATCTCATATTCTGTAAGTGTCACTCTAAACCATTTTACTTAAAATTAGCATTTCTATTTTACTTTAAGTTACTTGAAATCATTTATTACGGTTACTCTTTTTTCAATTAGATTTAATTTGGTCTGTTTAATTGTTTAGTTTCTGATCAACCTCTATGGAGATTGACACTCATTTATTATTTTATTACTTATTAATAAAATATACACTTACGTATATATCACACACAACACTACAGACCAATTTAGATAAATAAGAAGTAAAATTTTGGTGAATCATTTAATTATTTAAATAATACTTCCTCAAAAAGAGCATCATATTCACCACCTCTAGAACTTCTTTATACATTTATCCCCTTGCTAATTTGATTCTCAAATGTCCTAATATTAACAATTGCATTCCTCATTTTCATCTTTCCACTTAAGAGGTCACGTTACAGTAAATTGTAATTTTGCAATTCTCAAAAGGTATAATACTAAGGCCTTTTCCACTGTACCCACTCTCAAAAGGGTAAATCTATTATATTAAATCAGAAAAACTTGAATTGATCAAGATTTCTAAAACTTGGCACAAAAATAATGTTTATGGGAATCCAAAACATTTGTTTGCACTGATTTATGAAGGCAACAGTAATAAAATAACAACTTGTATCTTTGTGTATATATGTTCCATAAACATATAAATGAAATCCTTACAATTGCTCAACACCGTTACTCAATCGTACATTATAAAAATGCCAAATTAAAAAGAAAAATTTCAAGGTAGCAGTCCGTTATTGAAATGGTGAAAACTGCACCATTGCACTTAAGAACATGAAAGTCCAAACATTACGTTAACTAACAATAGCAAAGAAATACAATCACAATAATGAAAACTTCCCTTAGTGCAGAAACATCAAATTTCAAGGGAAATGCAATATAGAGCATGCACAGAGATAGAAGACACTGTTGAACGCTGTTTTGCACTAATTCTATAATCAAATTACACAATTGTTTTTGCAATATGCCTATAATTGTAAATACTCTAATCCATAATCGTATACATTCATATGAATATAAACTTCTACCTTAGTGCAGAAAGATCAAGACGGCAATGTAATTAAGTTATTTTTCAAAATTGCCTTAAGATTTGTTGGGGAAAATATGCGTACCTTACACATTTGTACTTACAATACGAAAAATTGTAAAAATCATTATCAAAATTTGCAACAATAAGAAACATAAACTAATCCGAGCTCAGTGCGAACACTGCGTCCTTAAGACGATTTTACTCCTTCCACAGTAAATAAAGTGGTGAGCAATTGTCTTCCAAGATAGAACATATTTTGGTTCTTACGGAAGTTGTATTCCAATTCATAAAAATCAGTGAACGCAATCATAGTTTGTAACCGTACACGTTAGTAAATATGAAGATATGAAAAATAGAGATATTATTCATCTTTAAAACATAAATGAGATTACTATATATATATATATATAAACTGATTCATGATCATTCAATATTCATTATAACCTTCCGTATTATTTGATTTTGAAATATCGTCGATTTGAAAATAAAAAAACACAACTGTCATAACCTTTTAAGTCCGTTGAAAATATATATATGTATGTATGTGAAATAAAGAAAAAAATTAGAAAATGAGACTGAAATCTAAATTCGTATATATTTTGACCAGTCGTATCAAAGCATGAGATACGAAGGGAAGGAACTAATTTCACCTCAAGGCCTCTTTGCTTGAGCATTCTATTAGACTCTCTCTCTCTCTCTTTCTATCTCTCTCTATATCTCTAACTACCAAAACTTGTAGCATTTAAATATCTCTCAAAATATTACGCCAAATACCAGAACCCATATGATCAAAAACAAAAAAGAGAAATCAATTAGAGAGGAAACAGATATGGATTACACAAAAAACTCTCTTAGCAGTTACGTAATTCTGTCCATCTTTGTCGCTGTAGCTCTTTACCTCTGTTTTTGGTCTTCTTCCATAACAAATAACCCTTTATCTTCTCTCTCCAAGCAATCCCAATGTTGCCTCCCTAATTCAGTAAGTTCGTCTATCGATTTTTTTCAATTGTTTTTTCTTTCATCAATTTCTGTTTTTCCGCCAGCTTATAATTTCCCACTGGATTGTATTTATTTTCCTTACAGACCGCCATTAACGTCCCTGTTCCTCTAGACAAGCTCGAAGCAGCTTTGAGCAGAGCTTCAATGGCCAACAGAACGGTCATAATAGCAGTTGTTAATAAGGCCTATGCTGATCAAGAAATTACAGCTGATACCACTATGCTTGATGTATTTCTTGATAGTTTTTGGTTTGGGGAAGATACGAGGCGTCTGATTGATCATCTTTTGGTGGTGGCAGTTGATCAGACGGCTTACGATCGATGCGTGTTTCTTCGGTTGAATTGCTTTAAGCTTGAAACGGATGGTGTTGATTTTGGGGGAGAGAAAGTTTACATGTCCCCTGATTTTATTAAGATGATGTGGAGAAGAACTCATTTTCTCTTAGATGTTCTGAAACGAGGCTACAGCTTCATTTTCACGGTACGTTTCCCTTGTTTTACTCCCCTTGTTTTTGGTTATTTTATTTTCTTGCACCTTTTTCAATTTTCATGGTCTATTTTTTTATTATTATTATTGGTAACTAATGAAATTATTTTAATACTTTTATTGTTGTAGTATTTTCTATTGCTTTAAATATATATATTTCTTACTTCCGTCCTTACTATAAATATTATATTAATATACTACATGATTTGAAGTATGCAATGTGTATGCTAAGCATTGCCAAAACAATGTTGTTGAGAAGCATGTTACAGCTGCAAACATCTTGATAGCTACATCCACAAATGTGTAGGGAGCTGTTAAAAATGGTATGCATGGTCAGTGGGGAAGTTGAGGTAGATGGTTGAGCTGGATTTGACTTTTCTTTTACGAAACATTAGATTTATAGAAACTAGAAAAGCGCCAGGAAAGAGAGAAATTCTTTAGTCTAGATGACCTGCAACCGGTAGCCTTTGACTTTCTCTCTCTGTCTCTCTCTATTTCTTCCCTCGTACAGCGACTAAGCGACTTGATCAATTATTCAGGCCAAGCCACCCCCAGCTGTCAAAGAAATTTGTATTCTCTCTTCCCAAACTTATACTTTTCTATGTTCTTGAAAGTTTGAAACCCCCCTCTCGTCACGCAATTGATTCAATGATCTGATTTATCCCAATTGGACAAAGGTTGGCATCAATGATAATGACAACGTCGATTTATTGGAAAAAATTTAATGGTAAAGAACGAAGAAGAATATTAATAAACACCTTTTCATCGTAATATATTTTTGTTGGAAAGTTAGCTAGAAATTGGTTTCTTTTAAGTAAAATTTGTATATTTTTCCTTCAAAATGACAAAATTTGCCCTTCGATTAATTCAAATACACGGGTATTCCGTTTTTATGCTTGAGGAAAAAAGAAGAAGAAACAATAGAAATGCGCTGAAAAGGTGATTTTTGTTCTCTTTATTGACATGCCAATCTATTATCATATATAAGTATTTATTCTAATATAATATATATATATATATATATTAATTGTCTTTAAGCCCTCAACAAGCCACTGCAAGTCCCCCTTTCTATTCTTCTAAACAATATTGCTGGACTAGATAGTACGCCTAGGGCCGAATAAGTTAACCCCCTACTCGCCAACGACTATCTAGGATAAACCACATTGCTACAAATTCTTCCTCTTCTCCCCATCTCCATTGTTCTTTTTTTTTCTCATCTCTTTGCTGCAAGGCATGTGACCTTATCCTCATCTTCTTCTCTTTGCTGCAAGGCCAATGACCTTTTTCTCCTCATTTGTCTTCTTTTATTCACTCTCTATAATTCCTTCTTATGTTTCCTCTGGTATACCTCTTTCTCTATTTTTCTCCTTAATTATTTTTCGATTGAAATCTCTATACTTGTAGATTCATTTTTAAAGTATTGAGTGCCTTCTTCCCCTCCTTTGTCTGAGGAAGATGACCCTAATTTTCAATTTCTCAAAACTCGTTTCAAAGTCACAAGCTAAAGTTCTTTCACCATTTTTTAAGATAACCATGGTGGAATTATAGCCAACCCCTACCAAACATGTGACAATATTATGATAATACAATCCAATCAGAAAAGAGAAAAGAGAATGTCACTAAATTACTTTTGACAACTTTTTTATTACTCAACCTTAACTTTGAGTACATCATTTGTGCCAGTTATAGATTATAAGAAACATGACTAATTAGACTAAGACCGACTCAATCAATATTCATATTGATTAGTTAGAAACTTGAGACACCTCTGACTCTCTCATTGCTAATACATGTGAAAGAATATTCATTGTGTTAGAAATTGTAACTGAATGATGAGGTGAGAGAGTGAGCATTAAAGCCAGATTGCTAGGTAGTGACGTTTACACTCCATGTGAAGGTTGCTGAGGTAGATGATGAGTACTCTTCCTAGCAAGGTGAAGGTAGTGTTGTGTCAACCACATGCAACTTAGATTTTAAGTAGTGATATTGATGTCCTAAGAGGGTTTTGTAAAACGGTCAGCAACTTATTCTTTGGAAGCACATGACTGATGTTAAGAAGTTTGACATAATATTCTTCTCTCAAGAGTGGATATCTATCCCTGTATGCTTTGTTCTAATATGAGATATACGATTGGAAATAATAAATGTTTCATACTTACTATCACACTAGATGATTAGAGTTTTGGTAGATAGCAAGTTCATTTCCTTCATTAGATATTGAATTTAAGTTATTTCAGTAGCTATATACGCCACTGCCCTGTAGTTACTCTTTATACTAGATCTGGCCATAATATTTTGTTTCTTTGAAGACAAAAAAATCAAGCATGGTCAAAGGTAGATGGCATACCCATACGTGGACCTCCTATCATCAATGCAATGGTTCAAATGTACTTTAGGAAATGTTTTTAATTATAAACTCAAGTATAGATTTGTGTAAGACTTCCATGAAGTGTTCTTTTGAGATGCATAGGAAGTCTTTTGCATGCTTGCTAATGAAGAATGGTAAGATAGTGAAGAAATTGGCTTAATTTATTCACGATATAAACAATGTATAGCGTTGTAGTTGTTACGTACTTAAGAGCTCATATCAGACTCCTATATTGTGAGATATCAGAAAATGACTCACCCAAGTCTTTTGATAATTTTGAAGAAGAAGCTGCACGCACCAGGTATGCTTCAGCCTCAGCAATGTTGGACTTATGCAAAAGCTTAGTGATTTATTTTACTTGAGATAGATTGAAGCCAATGGCAGTAATGGTGACTGAAATACCAAGAAGGTGATGAATGAGACCTAGATCCTTAAGGGAAAAGTTTACATGCAAATTAAAAATGAGATGTTATAGGTTAGTATCATCATTTCCAGTTAATATGATATCATCAATATAAACTAGTAGAAAGACTGTCCTTTATGAATGATGCATCATAAATAGTGATTGATCAGTTAATAATCAGAGTTGGATACTTGAAATTCATAGTGAAAGAGTTTGAGTTTTGAGCTTTCCATAACATGCTCTTTGTGCTTATTTGAGTTTATAAAGTGTCTTCTGCATTTGCATACATAGTGAGCATGAGAAGAGTTCTTAAATCCTCAAGTTGGCCACGTACAGTATTTTTTAGATTGAATCACGCATGAATAGATTATTTACATCAAGTTGTCTTACTGGCCAGTGTCTTGTAAGTGCTATGGTGAGAACAAGTATGATTGTCAATATTTACACAACATGGTTGAATGTCTCCAAAAAATCCAATCGAGATGATTGATGATAGTGCGTGGCTACCAATCTGGCTTTGACTTTATATCATACCATTTGGATTTGGCTTGAGTACTCTATAAGTGCATTTGTTACCAATGGTATTAATGTTATGTTGAAGTGGTACTAAAGCCCATATTTTGTAGTGGATGAGAGCTTAAAATTTATATTGCATTAATTTCTTCTAAAGAAGGTGTATTATGGCTTCTTTAACAATTCCGAGTTCAGTTGGGTTTAAAGGACAAAGTGAATGTGATAATAGGATTTTAGTTTATGGTTTTGTTCCTTTGTTCTTGTGATCATAGAGTCAGTGGTATGTGATTGTGGGAGAATGGTTGAGGGTGGTGATTTTTAAGTATAAGCGAGAAGAGATTCACCTACATTTTGTTAGGGAAGAAATAAGATTGGTAAATTGAGTAAAGGGAGAAAAATGCAAGGAATCACCAGAAGTAGAGGCTTCATTGATGATATTGTCAGGAGTTATGTTGTCCTGAGAGGGAAAAACTACACCTGAACAAGGTGATTGGCTTACTATGAGAATTAGCGTGGATGGGATTGAATGGCATGATGAAGTTGGAGAAGCATTGTTAGTCATAATCAATGTTGAAAGGAAAAAAATATTTCTGTCAAACACTACTTTATAGCTGTAGAAAATTTTCATAATGATGAAGGAAGATATAGGCTTTGTGCAATGAGGAATAGCCATGACATACACACAACATTGTTCAAAATGAAAGATCATAAATATTATATGGATTTAAATGCGTATAATGTTGAGTTTGTGTTTATGCAAGTTTTTTGATAAAACACATAAAAGAGGTGTTAGCATCCTATTTATCAAGTAAGTTGCTCTGAGGATTTCATGCCACCAAATTTTAAGATTTCTCAAGGAGTGAGAGAGTAAAGCTAAGCTTATTTCTATAGTCTAGTGATGTTTTCTTTCTGTTGTGCTATTATAGCGATGATGGGCACACTATCTTATAGTCAAGTAAGAATTGCTTAAAAGATCGTAATTGTCCTCTCTAATCATAATGTATACATTTTATTGGACGGTTAATCTACTTTTCAACAAATTTTTGAAGTGTGAAAAGTACTGAAAGCCTTTGATTTCGGTCTTAGGGGAAGAATCCATGAAAATTTTGAATAGTCATCTACAAAGTGAATGTAGTACCTAAAACCACTTAAAGTTATTGTTATTAATCCTCATAAATTGACAAGCACTAGGGTTTTGTGCTTTTGGTGAGGTATTAGGGATGATCAAGCCTATGATTCTTACCTCGTTGACATGCATTGCAATCAACAACAACATTTTGTGCATGTTTTAGTTTTAATTAATATGGTATGAGATGATTTATTTTCAATGAGAGATGTCCCAAGTTTTGATGGCTAGTGTCTAATGAACCAGTTTTAGCAGTTGAAGAAGTAACATGCAAAATAGTGAGATGACAGTCTGATGAAATAATATCATTGCTTTCATTACTACTAATTGTTACATTCTCAAAAGTGAGAAAATGCTTAAGGAAAGACTATGAGGGTGTCAATGCCTTGACAAATACTAATTCTAATGAGATTGATTAGCTCAGCGGTGAGACAATGAGTAGCTCTATTGTTAGCTAACCAGGGCCCATCAGTCTCACTCCAGACCTTGCCATATAGGCACCTAAATTGACGGATAGATTTTTTGTCCATGTAAGACATCATTTATTCTTTTTCTAAACATGAAATGGGCTTGAGGAGTAACTTGAAAACCTTTTTCAAACTCGTATCACCAAGTTGTTGTTGCATGTTGTCTGACCAGGCTTGTGCCGAACTTGGCAAGTGACTCTTCCGTTATTTCTTCTTGTTCGTCATTTGTCTCCTCTAAAGAAGTGAATGTTTCTTCCAGAATTTTTATGAGGTGACCACAATTGTTGAACTTGTCGACTTTTCTTGTTTGATGGTTAAGTGAAATTTTCACAACTATTTATCATGCACTTAGTTAGTAGGGCTTCTTTTTCTGAGTTCAGCTTGACAAGTCCAGTTTCATGAATCATTAGCATAAGTTGGACTTCTTTAGATGATCAAATCTGGAGGTAATGTTTACCACCACTAGATCGTAATTCAAAGGCATGCAATTCAAGATATGTAAGATTAGATCATGTTCACTAATAAGATCCTTTGTAAATCAACATATTGTCACTTAAACCTCTAATCACATCAAAACAATGTGATACTGATTTACCATCTTTATCGGTAATATGTTGTGATTTCTTGAGCTCAAATAACTTAGCTCTGGATCTGTTTGCAAATGTCCTCTCCAAAGGATTACAGAGACTACTTGATGTCTCATACTATAAAGCTAAGCTTAACACTTGATCACTTATGGTTGACCTTAACTGACTCAGCAACAACTGAACTTGTTTGAGCAATCACGTGAATTCTAGATTTTAAGTACCGTCAGTAAGGTACTATGCATGTCTTGAGGCTGCAATCATGATTAAGTTAGCAAGGTCATGTCCAATAATAGCAGGCACAATTTGAGAGTTTAAGAGAATACAAATCTCTCTAACTAATTTAGCCGATAAGGTAGATCTTAGAGAATTTACAGAAGGATTAAGCTCGATTTGTTGGCCCTTTTATGTTTTCGTCTCTGTCTCTATTTCGAGGGCTGGATCAAGGAAGCCATTTGTCGCAATTTGAGCATTGATACTAAGAAAGAAAAAAAGAAAAGAAAATGCTACTGAATAGCTTTACATAAATTTTATATTACTCAACCTTGACATTAGATTAGATCATTGATATTTATAGATTACAAGGCAACAAGATTAAATTAGATTAGTACCAACTTAATAAATAGAATATTGATTAGTTGGAAACCTCACTCTTTCTCACTGTTGATACATATGAAGTAATATTCGATGTGCCATAATCTATAACCGATTGAAAAAGTGGTAGAGTGAGGTGTTAAATGCCAGGTGGCTAGGCAGTGTTATTGGCACCCATGTGAAGGCTGTTGAGGTAGAGGCTGAGTAATCTCCCTAGCTGGGTGAAGACTGGGTTGTGTCAACAGAAACAATATCAAAAGTAGTATGATACGATACAGCCGGCTACCAAACGAGGTCTAATTGTTAACCAAATCCTTTTAAAAACAAAAAAGCTTTTAACTTAATGAGCTTAAAGGTCGACAATAATGACTTCAATTGTTAATTACGAATTGAGTTTCATTTAATTAGGTTAACTTCTGTTTTTTATATTGATAGGATATTACATTACCCGCTCCTAAATATTAGGACTCACACATAATTAACATGTGAATAAAATACAATTTATTGTACTTAATTTTTTAAGAATGATAAAATAAGCAGGGAGGGATTGAGCACTAATAATTCTGTGGTAGCTAATGAATTTGGAATTACACAAAAATATATCTAGAAAGTCAAACTAGTATCAAAAAATAATGTGGGACAGTTCATATGCTGACAATTTTTATTTTAATAAAAATCCGTCTTATTTTAAACACATAAAAATGATCTTATTTTAGATCTAAATACCTTGGCCCCCGCACGACCTATGGTTGCTGACATTGAGCTATTTCTTGATTTTGTATTTGCCGGGGGTGACGAAATCTGAGACGTGACACTTGAACAATAATTAACTCTCTTTAATATATGATAACTTAATTAAAAGAAGTTTCAACTAATTAATTAAAAAATTACTTTACCAAATACTTTTAAACATTAAATTTGACACGTTATAATTTAAATTTTAAACTATTTAAAAGTGTAATTTGAATTCTTTGTTTAACATTGACAAATTTTCCGTCATAAACTAGAAAACGTGTAGTTGTAAGGAAATGAAATTTAAGTCAGATTCCATTATTCAACCTAAATTAGCCCGAATGTTTGTTCGAGAACGCTATTACCGCCTGGTATTGCTACTTTGCTGATAGCTTAACATCAGCTGTATATTTAAAAGGAGACGCACCAGCTGTATATTTTTATTAGAAAAGCATAACATTTATCGCAAACAACTTTAATCTTCTTTTGAGCAATTAATTCCCCTTTACATGTCATTAAATTACAAGATTTTCTGGAAATTTTCTTATAATATTGATGACAATATGCTTTATAAATTGTTCACAGGATACAGATGTGGTGTGGCTTCGAAATCCATTTACAAAGCTAAGCAATAACGAGACAGAGGATATGCAAATAAGCACAGACATGTTTTTTGGCAAACCCTGGTCTAAACGCAACTTCATAAACACAGGCTTCTATTTCATCAGATCAAACAACAAGACCATTGCCTTATTTGATAAATGGTACAGTTTAAAAGACAATTCAACGGAAATGAAAGAACAAGATGTCTTATTGCAGTTAGTACGTAATGGTATAATATCCCAACTTGGTCTTAGAGTAAGGTTTTTAGATACCTTATATTTCAGTGGATTTTGCCAGGATAGTAAAGATTTCAGACAAGTTTCTACTGTCCATGCAAATTGTTGTCGGAGTATTAATGCTAAGGTTAACGATCTTCGTACTGTCCTTCGTGATTGGAAGAAGTTCAAGAAATTTGCGTCTTACAAGAGGTTGGCGGCAAACGAGACTGCGATGGCGAGTTTTCGGTGGTCGGGACATTGGGGATGTAAAAATTCATGGAAACCAAGCGAAAAGACTAGGGTTTGATTTACTTATGTATACGCCTTTTACATTTTCAAAATTGTAAGTTCAAAGCTTATATGGTATAGAAGATAAAGGTATATAAATGTATATGGGGTTTGTTCTAAACTTATAAAGCTGGAACATAAATTCCAGAACATGAGCTGTATAAGAGCATTGTCTTTTACATCGCTGATTAAGAAATTGAAAGAAGGAAGATGGTTTGAATTTTGTGATATATTCAACATATGTTTATCACCTAACATGCTTTAAATCACGAGTGTCTTTATAGTGATACACGAGATTAGATTAGCAACTAATGAAGAGAATATGACCAGTTACAGTATTCGTTAGAGGAAGGAATTGTTCACGTGAGAGAAACATCCCATGCATGATTACTGTCTAGGAGCTTAGCGTGTGATTCGAGCTTGATTGGCATGCTGAATGGGCTGCATGGGCTGCAATTAGCATCTGATAAGATAACAAGATTGTAGTTTGGAGCAGGCTTGAGAACAATGCTATAATGGAGAGTAACTTTGAGATACTTTAACAATCTTTAGCAAGCCTGCCAATAAAGTGTAGTTGAACAATGAAGAAACTGACTTAACTTTTCAAAATGAAGGTAATGCCCGGCCTTGTTGTTGGGACATACTGTAGAGCACCAATGAGGTCATGACACTGAGTGACATCAGAGAAAACTGCTATTTTCAAAAGCTTGGAAGAGGATTTGGTGACGAAAGGACATTCCTCGCTAAATTTGTCACTAAAGCCACGTGCAGAAAGGTTTTGTGGGACCAAACATTAAAAAGGGTTGGCGAAAAAATGTTTGTCGTCACTAAAACTCTTTATCAACAAAGTTAATGAGTCTCTAAAGATTTTCAACGATAACACTCTATTCGTGGCTAATGAGGTTTTCGCGGCGAAAAAAAATCTTTCGCTGAATGTAAATTTGTTGGATCGGTTTTATATTGTTGCCAGTAATTGATAAGTCGTCGACATAGACAAGGAGTAGGATAACCTTCAATGTTGTCATGTAAAAGAACAATGATGTATCAGACTTGGAGCTTGTGAATCCCCAGTGAATTGAGCATGTTTCAGCTTCTCAAACCATGCCCTTGAAGCCTTCTTAAGCTTATATAAAGCTTTGTGCAATTTGCACATATGAGGGGTGTTTGCTATCAAGAAAACCTTTAGGCTAGTACATATAGACCTTTTCTTGCAGATCTCCATTGAGAAATGCATTATTAACATCAACCTGAAATATATGCCAATTAAATTTAACAACCAAGGTGAAACTAATATTGATGGTAGAGGGCTTGTTGACTGTACTGAAAGTCTCAAAGAAGTCAACTCCTAACTATTGCTGAAAACCTTTGGCAACTAACATTGCTTTATACTATTGATTGGTCCATCAGAATTAGACTTGACCCGAAAGACCCATTTATTATGAACTATATGCAAGTGAGGCTGAGAAGGAACCAAGATCCGATTATGATTCCTTTCAATAGCATGTAGCTCATCTAGCATGGCAGATTTCCACTTAGAGTTAGCTAAGGTAGTCTTAATAGTCTTGGGTTCTGTATGAACCTCACTTGTCTCAGTCAAATAGGCTTTAGGTTTGAATATGCCGTTTTTAGATCTTGTTACCATGGAATGGGTAGGAATATGCATTATGGATGGTGGAGATGTAGGTGAAATAGAAATATGATAAGGAAGCAAGACATATACCAAATATGAACTCTCACTTTAGTGCATGTGGGTGAAATAGTCGGTTCAGTTGGTAAGTCTGAATGTAATATTGAAGGACTGGTAGGGTAATTCAAAGTTGATTGTGGTGATGATCCAGCTACAGGTATCATAGTATCTGATGGAGATGTACCACTTGACACTAACTGACCAAATAAAGTAGGTATATTAAAAGAAGATCAATAAGAGTGATTAACTGTGTTAGGTGAGGATTTAGAGGAAGATGAACCTAGAATATGAAATGGAAATTTAGATTCATTGAAGATACACTCTTGGTGATGTAGACTCTTCTAGACACAGGTTCAAGGCACTTGTTGTTGGGGGTTATGCCCTTAAAGCATGTGTATTGACATTTTGATTTGAAATTTAATAAGGATTATATTTTTCTTATAATTATTCTTTTAAATTATTATTGAATAATTCATATAAATATCTAAAAATTTCATATTCATTAATGAGATTACGATCTTGTATTAGTACGAGAGGATTAAAATCATAGATAATGAATAAAACTGTCAGCAACATATTAAAGTATGAAATTTTTAATGAATGATTTGCTAGTATGGTTCACTAATCATTATGAATGCATGTGATCTAGATCTGGATCATTGATGTAGATAGATATCTTAGTGAATGTACTTTATATAATGAGATCATATATGACTGAACCAGTGTGAATTAATATCTTTATCAACGTGTCATTTATCATAAAGATTTAATACACATCAGTTCGATGATCATATGTAGATAAGTCCGAATCATAAGTACTTATGAACTCCTATGCATATCTACTGAATCTTTTGATTCACTCATTAAAGTTTATTTGGAAAACAGGCTAGTGACTTTTGTTATGGAGATTCAGTGATATGGATTGCTTGGAACATGATCTTACAAGATTTGGAATCTAAATTTTCCTAACGTATCGTATATTGGTTCCTTTAAGTGTTAATTCTGAAACTGAATGGTTATTGAGCTAAAATGTTTGATAAGATTATAAATAAGTCATTCACCAGTAGATTAATGGTACTTAAGAATCAAGAGATAATTAGAAGGGCAAAATGGTAACTTTGATAAGTTCTAATTTACGAACCAATAATTGGAGGACAAAACTACGTGTAATGATTATATCAATGGACTGCATGAGAATATTCTATAAATACAATCTGCAATCTATAAGAGTGTAATTTTATATTTATAGTGCAATAATAATGAAATTAATAAATAAGATTATTAAATTAAATAGTTTAATTAATAATATAGTTTATTCACGCTTAAGATTATGGGTCCATGGTCTCCAAGTCACCTCTATACTACGCAATCTAAGGTGTGAATATTCCAGGACATGAGAAAAAGACTTGCTTGCAAATGAATTTTTATTCTGGGGCAAGTAGAGAATTATGAGATAATTATGTATGATTAATTAATTAAGAATTAATTAATTAAATTATTTATATATATTAATATAAATTTTGGAATTAATATATATATAGCTGCCGACCTTTTTTTCCTGCACTTTAGCCCCGTTCTTTTCTCTTTGGCATTTTAATCTCTCGTCTCGCTTGTTTTTTCTTTTCTTCTTCCAACGTGATGTATTCTTTCATTATTTGGAAAGTCTCTGCCATGGTCAAAGGTTTTATCTTTGATAAATCTTCAAAGAAGACTGATTCTGGATCCACCCCCGTCTGAAAGCCAATCGCTACTTTGTCGTCACAGCTTTTCACTTTGGCCATTTGCTCGTGGAATCTATGAGTGTATTCCTGAAGTGTTTATTTTTATTTCTGGGTGGCTATTGTCAGAATGTAGTCTGAGTCCTCAATTGCTACTTGGTAAATAGAGTACTGTACCAGGAAGACAGTGGATATGACAATAAAGGCAGTAATAGATTGAGCAGGGAGAGAGTGATACCATTTAAGTGTAGTACCATTTAGACTTATGGGGAATATCTTGCACATGAAAATGTCTTTATGTTGGTATAATGTCATGACTTTCTTTAATCGTCTGAGATGATCAACAGGGTCAGATTTCCCTTCATAACATTTGAATTTAGGTGCCATGAACTTCTTCAAAACTGGAGCGGCCAAGATTTTTGGACTTAATGAAGTTCTAGTGAGTGATTCTAGGTCGATGTTTCCCGTGTTTCCCAGGTTCCTTAGTTCCATCATCTTTCTTTCCTTCATGTCCCCTATGACAGCTTCCATCATGACTTTTGGTTGGTGAATTCCTCCTGCTTTCTCCTTTTTTGGTTCATTGGACTGAACTTTCGCACGTGTCTGTGCAAGGTCTTGTTGCAATGCAACAACCTGTTCCTATATCGTCTGCCACGCGTTGTGCATCATTTCATCGTTTCACTGTTCTATCTCTTGCATTCGGCTTAGGATAGCTTGAAGTATCTCAGTTGGAGGAGTAGGGTGATTGGCATGTTCATCCACATTCTCGTCGATCTGGTTCGAGGCATGGTTTGGTTTTCTGGAGGGTATCTTTGAGGTTTCTTCTCGCTCTCAATGAAAGAGCCAAAATGTAAAAAAAAATTTCTACATGAAAAACCCTCTACGAACAAATAATAAAGATCATAGAAGGAAGAATGAGAGAATAAAGACACCATCATTTTAAAAAAAACCCTTAAAGGGAAGAAAAACCATGGGAAGATTGTTGATATTCACTTGTGTAAAAGTACATAGTTGTTCATGAGAGAAGAGAAAAAGGGAAGTGCCTTTAGTTCAGGTTTGCTTCGGTCTCCCCCCTTCTTTTTTTATGTGCTTGTACTTATAGGCCTGATGATAGTAATAATAATAATGATAATAATAATAAAATAAAAGAGATGATCACATTTTTGGATTTTTGAGAAATTTTATTCGAAGTTTCTTTTATTAATAAAAAGTTTATTATTTCTAAGAATGGATTTGATATTTGTCATGTAAAAGTTATAAATGGACTGTATATGCTTAAACTGACTTAACGCGCATTAAATAATTCTGAATTATTTAAAGTAGCAAAACCTAAAGGTAACAAACGACAAAGAGTTTTTCACGATGATGATAACACACGTCTTTGGCATCTTAGGTTAGGACATATTAATTTAGATATGTTAAACATGTTAAAAAAGCATGGTGCTTTGAGAGACCTAAAAGTTTGAACTCTTCCTATTTGTGTATCTTGTCTAGAGGGTAAAACGACCAAGAGACCTATCATAGGAAAGGGTCAAAGAGCTAAGAAACCACTTGAGCTAGTACATAATGATGTCTGTGGATTGATCAATTACTCAAGATATGGTTATACTTACTTAATGCAAAGAAATTTTGAAACTTTTGGAAAGTTTAAATACTTCAAAGCTGAAGTTGAAAAGCAATTAGATAAATTATTGAAAACATTTAGATCTGATCGAGGTGGTGAATAGTTTGATTTATAATTCAAGGATTATTTGCTCGAGTGTGGGATCCTATCCCAACTCACAGCACCTAGAACACCACAGCAAAATTATGTTGCATAGAGGAGAAACCAAATCTTATTGAATATGATTAGGTCGATGTTAAGTTACTCATCACTATCACTTACATTTTGGGGATATGGACTACACACGGTAAATTACATTATGAATGAAGTGCCCTCTAAGTCTGTAACGAAGACGCCTTTAGAGTTATGAAATGACTCCAAATCTAGTTTGCGTCAGTTCCGTATATGAGGATGTCCAACTCAAGTTCTTAGGCCCAAGACCGAAAAGTGAGACTCAAGGTCTGAGATATGCATATATTCGTAGGCTATGCTCTAGAGACTAGAAGTGGGTACTTTTATAGTCACAAGGATCAAAAAGTGTTTGTGTTGACAAATGCAACCTTCCTTGAACATGACTATATGTAAAACTACAAACCTTGTAGTAAAGTAATTCTCGAGGAATTAGCAGATGATGAGATCACACCACCTTCAATTTTTACTGATAAATGTCAAACCAGAGAAACCAGAGTTCATGCAAAGGAAACCCTGGTGCAACGTCGTAGTGGGAGGGTTGTGAGACAACCAATTCGCTACGAGCTAGAAGCACATGTCCTAGTGCCAGACACTGATAATGATGATCCAATATCTTATGAAAAAGTAATGGAAAAGAAAAAATAGTAAGAAGCCATGAACCAGGAAATGGAATCCATGTATTCCAATTCCATCTGGGAACTTGTAGATCCACTTGAAGATGTCACGCTCATTGAATGTAAATGGATCTTCAAGAAGAAAAGAGGTGCATATGGGAAAGTAAAGACTTTCAAGGCACGTTTAGTAGCCTGGACCTATACACAAAGGGGAGAAGTCGATTATGAAGAGACATTCTCCCATGTGACCTTGCTAAAATCCATTCGCATCCTTTTCTCCATAGCCGTTAGTTTTGATTATGTTTTCGAGCAAAATATTGACGAAGCCTGTGTTTATAAATACATTAAAGATAAGATGGTGGTTTTCTTAGTTCTTTATGTTGATGATATTCTACTCATTAGGAATGATGTAGAAACACGATCAAAGGTAAAGAAGTGGTAAGCTGAGAAATTTCAAATGAAAGATTTCAGAGAAACGAGCTATGTTCTGGCATCCAAATCCTAAGGGATAGAAAAAACAAGCTCTTGGTACTTCCTCAGGCATCTTATATTGATAAGGTGCTGGAGAGATTCTCAATGGAGAATTCTACCGACCAGACATGGAATTATCCTCTCTAAGGAACAATGTCCTAAGACGCCTAAGGAGGAATGTCATATGAGAAAGGTTCTCTATGCTTTAGTAGTTGGAAGTCTCATGTATGCCATGTTGTGTACGATATCGGACATCTGTTATGCAGTGAAAATTACCAGTCGTTATCAATCGAATCTAGGTTTGGAACATTGTATTGCAGTAAAGCACATTCTTAAGTATCATAGGAGAACGAGAAACTATATTCTTGTTTATTCAGGTGGAGACTTGAACCAAACATGATATACTTATTCTAATTTTCAATTAGATAGAGACAGTCAAAATTCGACATCTGGATTAATATTCACCCTAAGTGGAGGAGCTGTAGTCTGGAGAAGTATTTAACAATCCAGCATTATAGATTCCACTATGGAAGCCAAATATACATTGGTTTGTGAAGCTACAAAAGAAGCGGTATGACTCAGAAAATACTATACCGATATGGAAGTAGTTTCAGATATGGACAAGTCACTAATCATGTACTATGACAAAAATGGGGCAGTCATAAGAGAGGCAAGCACATTGAGAGAAAATATCATCTTAAAAGAGAGATCATGCATCAAGGGGATGTGACTGTTCTAAAGATAGCGTCAGAATATAACCTAGTTGATTCTTTTACAAAGACACTTCCTGCGAAGTCATTTGAGGGTCACGTGCATAAAATGAGATTAAAAGAGATGTCACATTCGCTTTAGGGCAAGCGGGTGATTGTCCATGGTTATGCCATCAAAGTATGTGTATTAACATTTTAATATGAAATTTAGTAAGGATTACTTATTTCTTATAATTATTCTTTTAAATTATTGTTGAATAATTTATATAAATATCTCAAAATTCCATATTCATTAATGATATTATGATATTGTATTAGTACGAGCGGATTAAGATCATACATAATGAATAAAATTGTCAGCAACATATTAAAGTATGAAGTATTTAATGAATGTTTACTAGTACGGTTCACTAAGCTTTATGAATGTATGTGATCTAGATCCGGATCATTGATGTGGATAGATATCTTAGTGAATGTACTTTATATAATGAGATTATATATGACTGGACCGATTTGAATTAATATATTTACCAACGTGTCGTTTATCATAAAGATTTAATACACATCATTCGATGATCATATGTAGATCAATCTGAATCATGAGCAGTCATGAACTCCTATGCATGTCTATAGAATATTTTGATTCACTCGTTAGGGTTTGTTTATAACATAAGCTAGTGACATTTATTTTGGAGATTCAGTGATATGGATGGCTGGGAATATGATCTTAGAAGATTTGGAATCTATGTTTTTCTAATGGATCGTATATTGATTCATTTAACCATTATTTCTAGAACTGAATGGTTATTGAACTCAAATTTATAATAAGATTATAAATTATCCATTCATTAGTGGATTAATGGTACTTAAAGATTAAGAGTAATTAGAAGGGTAAAATGGTAATTTTGACTAGTTCTAATTTGCAAACCAATAATTGGAGGATAGAACTACGTGAAATGATTTTATCAGTAGAATATATGAGAATACTCTGTAAATATAATTTGTAATCTTTAAGAGTAGAATTCCATATTTATAGTGAAGTAATAATGAAATTAATAAATAAAATTATTTAATTAAAAAATTTAATTAATAATCTAATTTATTTGAGCTTAGGATTATTGGTCAATGGTCCCCAAGTCACCTCTATACTACGCAGTCTAGGGTTTGAATATTTCAGGACATGAGAAAATGATTAACTTGCAAATAAAATTTTATTTTGGGACAAGTACTTAATTATGAGATAATTATGTGTGATTAATTAATTAAGAATGAAATAATTAAATTATTGATATGTGTCAATATAATTTTCGGAATTAATACATATATAAATAATTATCGATAAGCGAGAGAGAATATTTAATTTGTGAAATTAGATAATTAAATTATTATTAGATATTAATTGAGATCAACTAAATCTGTTATTTGTGAAATGACAGATAATTTAGTTGATAAAGGTAATCAGATATATTAATTTTGAATTAACTAATTTCTAGATATTTATCTGATTAAAATAAATATTTAATTTACAGTAATTGCCACATGTCAATCAGTGATTGTGTATCAGATATTGACATGAAATTATGTAGGGCCATATGACGTTACAGTAGTAGGGTGCAACATTGTAGTGCGACATGACACTACAGTGGTGTCGTGAGACACTATGCTACCTCACGGCACACTGGAGTGCCACAACACTGCAGTGCCATGTGGCACTCCAGTTGTTCACCATTATATGTATATCTTTTTTTATAATGGTGTATCGGATATTCAGAAATAATTAAAATTTAAAAATAATATTCAAATTGTCTAGGAAATGGTATGATCTTTGGCACAAGAAGAAGGGGTTGATCCGTATCATCTTGACTTGGTTCTGATTTCTCTATTTTTTAAGAATACCGAGTTAGAATTGGGCCTTCCTTCTTTTCACACTATTACTAATACGAAAATGAAAATAATGGGAAAATGGGATTCAATTGTCAACTGCTCCTATCGTAAATAGGATTGACTACGGATTTGAGCCATAGCACATGGTTTCATAAAACCGTACGATTTTCCCGCTCTAAATATTAAAATTTATAATTTTATTTCAATTTAGAATTCTTTTAAAATTTTAAATTCTTTTTGTTTTCTCCATTGTATTCTTTTTTCACTATTCACATTCACATTGACAACAATGGATCAAAGAAATATAATCCGATCGTGGATAAATGGATCTAGTTATCTACCTTTCATACTGTTGGACCCGCTATATAATGATGCACAACTACAGTGTCGCATGGCAATTCAGTGGCTCCTTGAGGCATTGTGCTACCTCACGACACAAGGCAGTGCCATGCGGCACTGCAGTTGTGCACCATTTTATTGTGGGTCTCATTGTATTGGGCAATTTGAAATTAAATATTATTTTTAATTTTTAATTATCACTAAATATAAGATATGTCATTATAAAAAAAGATATACATATAATATTCCGATGGCATCAATCGAATCACTAAGTTGAATTAGAGAATCAGTTCATCAATCAAGAGTTGAGAGAAAACACAATTTCTCAAAGAGTGATTTTTCTACGATTAAGAGTTAATAAAAATCTCTAAACGAATCATCATTACGTTCTTTCAGTGAAAAGTCTCACAAAAGTCATTCTCCGTAAAATCTCTAGATTTCATGTTTTGAGTACATTTAGAGACAGAAAAGTGTCTTCGTTATATTCTACGTGCTCATACACGTCCTAGTGTGTTGAGGATTGACTTGAAAGATCTTGGTGTGGATTCCGGAGTCTGCTGAGCGTTGGAACAGAGAATAGATTGGTTTCGCGAGGACGCTTGATTTAGACTATAAGGTATATGATTCCTAATCTTGTATATTGTAAATTTAATATATATATATATATATATGTATATATATATATAATGGATCCTAATTGATTGAAACTAGTTTTCAATAAAAAAAAATTTTGGTTATCGTAGTGTTATGCGATTTTGTTTTACTGAAAGATTCGATTTTTATTAAAAGTTTAATTTTTTAAAATGGCCACGCGCCACACGCTTCTGCTGCGCACGTGCCACGACGACCAACAGTTCAAGTGTTAATCCCTCAATTTCTGGTGTGGGAAAAGTGTGATTAGTTTCTACTTAGTTGGTTATTAGAGGTGTGCTACCTCTAATGAACTCTGGCAAGTTCTAAATGGAATCTTTGCCACGCAGTTAAGTCTCGAATCTTGAAGGCCCAAATTTTAGTTGCAAAGTGTGAAGAAAGGATATTTGAGTATTAATGACTATATACTCAAGATGTGTGCAATAGTTGATAACTTGTCAGCTTCTGGTCAGTTTATCAGTGATGAGGATCCTCTTTTATACATAATTGGTTGTCTCAGCAGCGAATATGATCTTGTTGTCGTGAATTTAACCTCCAGACATGATACAATCACTCTTCAAGAAGCTTAGTTTTGCTTTAACCTCAAAAGATGAGAATAGAGCAAACAAATTATGCTCTTGTTGATACTATCAATCCAACAGCAAATGTTGCTCATTTTGGTTATCAGAAAGGAAGAGGTCATGCAAGTGAATCTCAAATTTTCAATTTTGAATTTGGACAAGGTAATTTCAGAGGTGGAAGAGGAATTTTAGAAGGGGGAAAAAACAATCGAGGAGGCAACATACCTTCTTGCTAGATTTGCAAATGTCCTGGCCACTCAGCTTTCAACTGTTATAACATATTTGATGTTGAGTTTCAACCTGAAGTCATTCCAAATTTTATACAAAACCATGCATCAATTCAAAAGTCTTCCAAACCCTACGCTTCAGCCTACCTTACAACACAAAATTTTCATAGATGTTCATGGATAATGCTGCGACTAACCATGTTACCTTTGACTTAAGCAAACTCCCCATTAAGTCACACTAAAAAGGCAAAGGTAAACCCATAGTTGGCAATGGTATCTCTCTTGACATTACTCATATTGGTCATTATGTTATTGATACTTGCATTGTGTCATTAATCCTTAATCAAATTCTATGTGTTCCCTCCATTACCAAGAACATATTAAGTGTCTCCCAATCAACCAAGGGTAATGAAGTACTAATAGTTTGATTTTCTTTTCTACCTTATCAAGGAGAAGACTACGTGAAAGGTCCTTTTGGAAGGAACACTTACAGATGCTTGTACCACTATGTCCTTCCTAAAGTCCATTCAAAGTTCAATCCTGTTTAATCTTCATTTTTTCCGTCATTACATAAAGTTGATTCTCACAAGTCATAATCTCTATTATCTGTTTCTAAAGGTTCTAGCTCAAATAAGTGTAATTCTCTTACAAATAGCTATAAAACAGACTCTTCTAACTTTTATGTAATCACCATGTCCTACCTTCTATTTGGCATATATGACTTAGTCATCCAGCCTCCTTGATTCTTAAACATGTTCTAACTGATATGAATGTGAGCTCTAGTTCTGCTTCTCAAATAAGTTTTGTAATGCATGTCAGTATGGAAAGCTACATCAGAGTTTTTTTCCTGCATCATCATATCATACATCAAAACCCTTTGAACTAATTTACTCTGATATTTAGGGTCCATCACCCCAACTTTCAGGAGCAGGTTATTAACACTATATTAGCTTTATTGATGATTACTCTAGGTTTTGTTGGATCTAACCTTAAAACTAAAATCAAAAGCTAAACCTATACGTGTTCAATTCATCACATTCATTGAAAGATTCTTTGACATAAATGTCAAATCTATCCAAATTGACTAGAGAAGGGAATATAGAAGCCTACTGCCGAATATAATTAGGCATCTTCTCTAGACACTCATGTCTCCATTTACACCAACAAAATGGAAGAATTGAACGCAAGCATAGACATATAGTAGAAATGGGGCTGACTCTTGTATCTCAGTCTCAGTTACCTCTTAAATACTAGTGGGAGTCTTTTCACACAACAGTTTACCTAATAAACAGGCTACCCACACCATTACTCAATCTCAAATCACCGTATGAATCTTCTATAAGCATAAACCAGATTATCTTCTGCTAAAAACTTTTGGCTGTTCATGCTTCCCTCACTTGCGCCCATATCGTTCACATAAATTTCAATTCCATACAGCCAAATGCATCTTTACATGGTATATTGATCATTATAAAGGCTATAAGTGTTGGTAATCATCGCGTACGCGCGGTGGAAGCGTGAGGCGCGTTGCTATTTAAAAAAATGAAATTTTTAATAAAATCAAATCTTTTAATAAAAAATCACGTAACGCTACAATAACCAAAAAATTTTTTTATTGAAAAATATTTTTCAACCAATCAGGATCCATTATATATTTATGTATTATACAAGGTTAGAAATCGTATATCTCTTATAGTCTAAATTAAGCGTCCTCCCGAAACCAATCAATTCTCTATTCCCACGAAATCGTTTCAACGATCAGCAGACTCTCAAATCCACACCAAGATCTTCCAAGTCAATTCCCAACGCACTAGGGCAGGTGTGTGCATGTAGAATATAAAGAAGACACTTTTCAGTCTCTTGATGTACTTAACATATGAGATCTAGAGATTTTACTGTGAAGGACTTTTGTGAGACGATTCTCTAAAAGAATGTGATGATTATTCTTTTAGAGATTCTGATTAACTCTTAATTGTAGAAAGAATATTTTTTCAAGAAATTTATTCTTCTTTCAACTCTTGATTGATGAACTGATTCACTGATTCAATTGATTGATTGAACCGATTCATTATCTTAGGCCATCAGGATAATATATGTATATTTTTCTTGATAATGACATATCAAATATTTTAGGATAATTGAAATAATATTTAATTATAAAATTATCAATAGCAGTGGTATCCTCTGCTATTGTGTACAACTGTAGTGCCACACGGCACTACAGTGTTGCACACCAACTACTGTAGTGTCACGTGACACTACAGTAATCCATGTCAATCTCTGATACTCATTCATTGATTGACATGTGGCAATTACTGTGTATTAAATATTTACTTTAATCAAATTAAATATCTAGATATTTGTTAATTCAAAATTAACATATCTAATTATCCTTATAAACTAAATTATCTGTTATTTATTAAATAACATATTTAGTTTATCTAAATTATTATCTAATAATAATTAAATTATCTAATTTCATAAATTAGATATTTTGTCTCACTCAACGCGAAAAGACTGGTGGGGGACCCACACCTTCGAGAACGGGAAAGATTGACAGGGGCATCGCACCTCTGAAACAAGAAAATGAACCTAAAATATGGAGAACTACCCTGAACGGGTAAAACACTCGCTGAACTATGCAAGAACGGGAAGAAAACTGTGACCGGTTAAACGAGAACAGACTGACAAGGAACCCGCGTCTACGAAAAAGCGAAATGACTGAGGGGACCAAAACCTCTTAGACGGAAAGGACCGGAAGAAGATCGGGTACAAATGAAAGGAATCTAGAATGACCACCAAGTGATTGTGATTGATTGGCATGGACTATGAGGAACCACTAAGTGGCTATGACTCATTGAGTGGCTGACAGACTGACGACAAAACAACTGAAAGGGATGAGCAAAGTAAGAAACACGCATGAAAGTAATTCCATCAGCCGAAAGCATAGGGTGGATGTGATCATCCCCTTTATTTTATCATCATCATCATCATCATCATCATCATCATCATCATCATCAACTTTAACTAAAGACACTGCCCTTTCTCTCTTCTCTCATGAACAACTATGTAAAATCATTACGCAAGTGAATATCAACAATCTTCCCGTGGTTTTTCTTCCCTTTAAGGGGTTTCCACGTAAATGATGATGTCTTTATTCTCTCAGTCTCTCTTTAAATTATGATTTTTATTATTTATTTGTAGAGAGTTTTCCGTACAGAAAAAATCCTTTACAATCAATATTCATTTCCCTGGAGATAAAATCGTCTTTATACCCACATTATTTAACAGTAAAGTAAATGCCTATTTTGTAAAGGAACACACAAGGGAAAAGTACTGCCTTAAGAACCAGCAACTATCAGATCATTGAGGAGGGATTGCAAATAGGCTAAAATAGAGGATGGCGAAGCAAACAATAAACTTACCCGAGAGACATCCTCTGCAAGTCCACTTTCATATGATAGGGGCATGACCTTTGCAAGAATTACCTGCCTAATGAACTTGAAATCAACTGAAAAATATATCAGAAGTACTGTTAGAAAACTGGATGTCAATTTTCTTAGAGGGGTAACACGCAAATTTTCTTATAAGGGTAACACGCACGAAGGTCAAATGCCACACGTGTAGCACTGACAATATTTGCATACACCATATCAGCAAAACAGAAATCCATAAAAAAGGCTCATCGAGCCACAGACCGAACTGACATATGAAGTTATATGACAAATAGAATAAAATATTAGAAGTCAAAAAATGGAAAAATATCAACAACAATATCTACATTAAAAATAGAAACCTCTCTTTACTACAAATTCAGCTACCATGAATTCAACAAAAAGAATATGGTTGTACACAATCACAATAACAAAGTAGTGGTTAATAACACATAGACAACTTGTGGTGCTAATATAAGTGTAAAGGATTTTTTTGGCTAATCAGGGATCAAAGGAAAAGTATTGATCAGGGTTGATTTGTATGAGTATTAATGAGAGAGAGAGAGAGTTTAAGAATAAGAGAATGTAAGTAAATGCTCTGTGTTTGTGTTTGCTTAAGTTGTATTGAATGTCATAGTCTTATTTTACACTCGCCTCATATAGGCTTCCTAATTTACATGAATTGATTAGAATAATAATAAAAAGGAGAGGATGTTTCTATCAGCTATGGCCCTCTTTCCCTTCCTTACTTGCCATTTCCATCTATCTCATTTAGCTATCAATCAGTCACAGTCACTTGGTGATTTCTTGTGATTCGAGCTAATCAGTCGTAACCACTTGGTGGACTACCATCCTATCTTGTCTGAGTCATTCAGCTACCTAATCAATCATGACACTTGACTGTCTTCTGGATCCCTTTTGTCCATTTTCATTCTTCTTCTAATCCTCATCTTCATGTTCTTGCACAATTCAACAAGTGCCTTGTCCGTTCTAGGTAGTTCTCCGAGTCTCAGGATCCTTTTCTTGTTCCAGAGGAGTGCATCCCCTTAGTGTTTTTCCGTTCTTGAAGGAGTGGGTCCCTCATCAGTCATATCCTGTTAACTAGTCATCTTTTCCCATTCTTGAGGTGTTGGTCCCTTGTCTTGAGACGCAGATCCTTCCGTTTGTTTACAGGTGTCTCGCAATTTTAGTCTTGTTTCTCATTTTCGCTTTTCTACCACTTTCCACAAGCCTTTTGGTTGGCCCTCCTTGTCCACATGGCAGTGGGTATTTTTTACATGTTCATGTTTCCCCCATTGCTCTTCGGTGATTCTCGTCGAAGCGCAATGAATGTTCCCAGCACGTGTCTGGGTTTTTGGGGAGTGGTTATCATTGTTTCGTTTTCACCTGTTCGTTACTTCTTCTATCCTAAAAACATTAATTGTTATGCTGAAAAAGTTATTCTTTTTAAATAATAAAATGGCATAACATCATTGCAATATGTTGAATTTGATTTCAAATTTATTTTGGCGTCCATAGCATATATCACATAGTATTCTTCTTCAATTTTTTCTTTTCACGCACATTCCCACCTTCTGTAAATCTTCCTTCTTCCCTTCTTCTTCTTCGTTGTTTCTTTTATTCTTCTTTTCAATTTCATTTTTCTTTCTCTGGTAGTAATGGAGGAGCATCCATTTAAGGTTATTCTTCCCATAGTTAGAAATATGGACGAATTCAACAGTGTCTTTTCAATTTCAAATTTATTAAATATGTTGAATTTGATTTTGGCGTCCATAGCATATATCACATAGTATTCTTCTTCATTTTTTTCTTTTCACGCACATTCCCACCTTCTGTAAATCTTCCTTCTTCCCTTCTTCTTCTTTGTTGTTTCTTTTATTCTTCTTTTCTGTTCCATTTTTCTTTCTCTGGTAGTGATGGAGGAGCATCCATTTAAGGTTATTCTTCCCATAGTTAGAAATATGGACGAATTCAACAGCTTCTAAGCCCTTCATCAGAACGTCTTCCCGCCAGACGTAGTCTATGGTTTCGGGGAAGGAATCCCTAAATCTTTCTCGTGTGATACCCCTTACCAGATCTCTTTAGCCCCGATGTACATATTCTTAGGGTTAAAAATTCCTTTCTCTCCTCTTTTTGAAGATTTTTTAGTACCTTCAACCTTGCTCCTTCCCAATATACCCCTAGCACTTAAGAGATTCTTTTAGAAGCCCTCAATAGGAGGCACAACTTGAATATAGGTGTAGATGAGATCTGCTGGGTGTATATAGTGAAAAAGAATGGACTGTCCCATTACTTCGCTCCTCGTGTGAGTAAGAAGCAGGGAGGGATAGTTACTGACCTCCTCAGTGGGGATAAAGGCTGGGAGGAGGGTACTCTCCTTATAGGTGGGAACTGGGGCGGTGACGACCCCTTGGTCATTCCCCGGATCTGGAGAGAGTTCAGTAAGTGGTCGGAGCTCCCCTGCCTTATTTCCTTTTCCACTTTTGCTTCACTTTATTTTTGCTTTTGTTTTGAAATACTAATAACTTATTTGTCCTTTTTATATTCTGCAGACAAAAACCTGAACAAGAGGCCTTTTATTCTGAAAGATGTAGTCGTGCGACTCCGTGCCGCCTACAATTTCCCAGAACGAGACTAGAGAAATCTTCTCGACCCAAGGAGAGGGATCGAAGTCGCGGTCTCACTTGTTCCGATTGCTGAAATTGTTGCCATCTCATCTTCTACAATAGAAGTTCCTCAAGCCATCCCCGTTGCATTTCCTGCTCCCCTTTTTTGTCAAATAGTCTGGATGAGTTCTTATCGGTCTTTAAAATCAGAGCAGGAAGGAGAGGAGTTTGTCTAATTATAAAACGAACGTGAAGCACAATGAGAAGCTTCATAAAAGGAGGTAGAAGAATAGGATGCCATTTTTTATTTTGCGTACAATGAACTTGAACTGTCGAAGCACCTCAAGAGAAACTTATAGGGAACACTTGGCGAGAGCAAGCGCCAGAAAATAGGGAATGTCAGTTCGTGAGGCGCTGTCCCAGGTAAGTTCACTCCCATATCCTCACTTCCAATGTTATTCTTCCCTCTGTCACGACCGATCTCCCTACCCCAGTTCTAAGGTTTCTCCTGTTCATGGGAGGACTACCACACACTCTCCTCCGCCTGTATGGACGTCAACTCTTGAACGATCTTCGTGTCTATCTAAGGAGACGGGCGTCTGAAGGCAGTGGAGATACGCCGCGGCTCCACCGATTCCCGCCAATGTTAGCTTCCAGAAGGATCCCCGTTCTTCACACGTGGTCGCGAAGCAGATCATGTCTAACATGGATGTTCCTACACTCCTCCAAATGTCCGTCTATGATAAGGTCGTCATCCCGAGTGATACTCTGATGCAGGTACTTTCGTTTCCTTTTGCCCTTTTACATCCTTAATTTTTATATGTAACATCCTTACCAATTTGTTTACTAACACTTTTTGAATAGCCCATGACCTACCACAATGGATTTCATGAGGATATTCACTCCGCTAAAGAAGAGATGACTAGTTGGAAGCGGATGGTGAAGGAGACCACCAAGGCTTACGGCACTATTGTCTTAGAACATGATGGCCTTCAACCAGTTGTTACCCGTTTGACTTCCGAGTTTGAAGCAGCCACGGTTAAACAGTCAAACCTTGAGGAGTCTTTGCTGGAGGCAGAGAGAAGATTGCCGAAGTGAGCGGGGAGAACCTAACCATTGTCGAGGCAAAGGTGGCTGAGGCTGATGAGGATTTGGCTAAGTCACATGAACGGGAGGCTGGACTCGAGGACGAGTACCAGGACATGGTTGATGAGTACGATCATATGGCTTATGCGGTGGGTTACCACGACGCTAAGGCTGATAAACCTCCTGGCATATCGCTTGTCTCACTTCCTGATGATCCCGCTGATCCTGAGGCTGAGCTTCGCGCTTCTACCCTTAAAGCGACTGCTGATGTTACTCCTGAGGACGTGGAGACTTAGCATTTTTTGCCTTTTCCTTTCCTTGCATTTTCTTTAACTTAGCAATTCGAAATCATTTTTAATGAAATGATTTCTTTCTTCAATATGCTTTGTCATTTCCCTTCATCTTAACACTTAGTACAAATTCATCAATCAACTTTCTTTATCCTTCTTGAGTGCTTAGTAAAATTCTATGAGCAATTTAGAACTTAAAAGACTCATTTCCTTTTTAACGGTTTCCATGGTTAACTTTTTAGACATTTAAGTAAAGAAAATTATCAACTACCTTGATACTTAGTTCTTAAACACTTGAAAAAAATTTTAAGGAACTCCTAGGAAGAATACCCTTTTTGGTCGTTTCTACTTCCCATTTGTTGAAGAAAGAGCTCTTGCCTTCAACTCTCAACCTGCCGGAATTCCCTTCCCATTTACAATGTAATGGGTCTGTCCTCCCTTCCCTCTGTTACAATTTCTTAATTCCTGTTGAAATGAAGTGGGCCAATTGGAGTCGTCTACTTCCATGGTTTTTCCTCATTTAGTTATTTTTCCTTTTGAGAGTAGGGCTTACGGGATGCCCATCTCAAGGACTTTTCATGCCCTAATTTCTTCTGAGAGTAGGACTTATGAACTACCCCACCCAAAGATTTTTTATGCCCTTAGATTCTTCTAGAAGTAGGACTTATGAATTGCCCCTCCCAATAACTTTCATACCCATAGTTCATTCTGAGAGTAGGACTTATAAATTGCCCCTCCCAAGGACTTTTTATGCCCTTAATTCCTTCTGAGAGTAGGAATTATGAAATGTCCATCCCAAAGACTTTTTTACGCCTTTAGTTCTTTCTGAGGACTTATGAACTGTCCATTCCCAAAACTTTTTATGCTCACAATTCTGTTTAGTTATGATCCAGCTGAGGAGAGAATATTGATGGCAATGTTTTTACGCGGAAAATCCTTGCGAGAAAAATACCACGGGCAAAATGTCTCATTATAATGGATTTTTTATATTCTTTACACAAAATATTTTTTCAGATGAATTGCATTCCATGGTATTTGTAATTTTCTTCTCTCTTCCGTTTCCAAATGGTGATAACCACTTCTTCCTACATTTCTGATGATGTATGGTCCCTACCATGTTGGCCCGAGCTTCCTTTCTGTTTGGAAGATTTTTCTCAGGACCAGATCTTCTATTTCGAATTCTTATATCCTTACTTTCTTCTAAAAATAAGATCTCATTTCCTGGTTGTAATGAGCCATTCTGTTAAGGGATGTTTCTCTTCTTCCTTTAAGTTCATCAGGACTCTTTCTTAGGAGTTCTCCATTTTGTTGTTCATTTAGCTTGGATCTGATGGTGGGACTTCCAAATCCTATGGGAACGACTGCCTCTGCTCCGTATGCTAGGGCGGATAAGGTTTCTCCCGTTGTCTCTCTCGGGGTCATTATGTATGCCTATAAGACTGCGGGTAGCTTTTCCACCCATTTTTCTTTTATGGATTCCAGCCATTTCTTCAGGTTTTCAAGTATGACCTGATTTGATCTTTATGCTTGTTTGTTCCCCTGCGGGTAGTAAGGCATGGAGAATTGGTTTGTGAACTTCAGATCTTCACAAAATGTTCTTACTAAGTTCCCATTGAAATGAAGTCTGTTGTCAGATACCAAGATCTGGGGGATCCCATACCTACACACCAAGTATTTCCATAAGAACCCCCTTACTTCTTCATCACGAATACTGAAAAAGGCTTCAACCTCTATCCACTTAGTAAAATAATTCATTGCTACCAATAAAAAATGCTTCTGGGAAGGTGTCATAGGGAGTGGCCCAACAATGTCCAGGGCCCACTACATGAACGGCTAAGGACTAGCCACGGTTGTGATATGTTGACACTTTTAAATCATACTACTTGGCTGTCATTCTGGATCCCTTTCGTTCATTCTTGTTCTTCTTCTGATCCTTCTCTTCCCGTTCTTGCACGGTTCAACAAGTGCATTTCCCGTTCTTGGCAGTTCTCCAAGTCTCAGGTTCCTTTTTCCATTCCAGAGGCTTGGATCTCCTTAGTCTTTTCCCATTCTTGAAAGAGTGAGTCCCTCGTCAGTTAGTTCTCGTTAACTAGTCACCTTTTCTCATTTTGACTCTCTTTCATGTTCTGATGCTCTTTACCATTCTTCAGGTGCTGGTCCTCATTCTTGAGGCGCTGATCCTTCCATCTATTTACGAGTGTCTCATGACTTTAGTCATGTATCTCGTTTTCATTTTTCTATCGCTTTTCGCGAGCCATTTGGTTGGCTCCCCTTGTTCACATGGCAGTGGATATTGTTTACCTGTTCAGCAAGCCAGTAAAAGAAAAATTGATGCTTAAACAGTCACATTTGTAAAATATCCATTCAAGGAGAAACAAAAATAGCTATGCTATGAACTTCCATAAAAGATACATATCTAGAAGCATATAATACCATGGTTAAATAAATAAAGAGGCAGAGAGTGAGCAAACCAGAAAACCTGCACATTGTGAAAGAGAAGAGCTTTAATTTAGTTTCAAAAGAAGAAAGAAAAAAATATAAAAAAATTTAAGATCAACACTTAGCTTTGGGTTCTAGATAAATCAATTTAGAAGAACCACAAAGAGAGAGGAAAATCGAATACACATATACCTTTGATGTAATCCAAAAATCAAAGAAGAATGAGTTCAAAAATCTAAATCTCTACTTCTCCCTTTCTAAAATTGTCCGAGCCCTAAGAGATGAGGTTGAACTTGTGAGGTACATAGAGAGAGAGAGAGTCACAATGCAAGAGGTGCCTCCAATGGAAACTCACAGTGGTGACCAGGAGTAAGTGACTGCGGTGTGCAAAAGAGACAACTATGAGCCAAGAGGAAGGTGGACCGCCTTAGAGAAAAAGAGGGTTTTTGATGGTTGTAACGTTATTTTTCAAAAAACAATTCCTGAAATGCTTTTGTACTGAAAAATATTCCAAATCTAAGGTAGTTTGGGACCATTAGAAATCATCTTTACAAAAGACGATTTCACACTAGAAAAATTGTGGGATATGAAGTCCAGTGAAATCATCTTTTGTAAAGATGATTTCTCTGAAGCTGAAAGTCAACTTTCATAAACACACACGACTTCTGTTGCCTACAAAATCAACTTTACAAAAGACAATTTCATTCTTTACACCTCTCCCTCCAATCCTTCTCAAACTTCACCCAATTCAAAACCTGTATAACAATAACCAAACCTACATATGAAAATCATCCTCCAAAATATTTTATAATCTTATATCCCAACACATTCAATAGACAACTTACATTCATAACAAATCACAAAATATGAAGACAAATATATGACTCAAAAGATCATTATAACTCCAATATGATCAATAACATCACTACATATCCAATATGATTATTCTAACAAAGTTTGTTAACAAATAAGTCCATCATGTTCCACACGGTAGTTATCTTCTTATTCTTCTTGGACATCTTTCATATGTTTTTAATTGAGTTACTTGTGATGGACCTTCCTCCACAATAGTTATGTTTTCCTCCATAATAGGCGATTCTTCCTCCATAATAGGTGTTCCTCCACGATAGGAGCATCTTCCACAATAGGTGAGTTTCGGGCAAGCCTTTTACCTCTTCCTCTGGGAGCTACACGCTCCTCCTCTATGGCGTTGACGTTGATGAAATGGTTCAAAAATAGAACCAAGTTGAGCCAATGACTCATCTCCAAATGTAAAAAAGATTGGCGGCGTGTATGAATCTTGTTGAGACATGTATGGTTCGTGTCGACACATATTTGATTCTTGCTTACTTCTTTGAGATGAGGTGTGCATTGCATGCTTTTAGGACAAAAAAGTTTGATAAGCCGCATTCGCTTGTCTTATTTCATGTAAGACCGTCTCCACATAGTACGAATTTAAGGCGTTATCCAAGTCGGCTCAACATCATCTAGTGTCAAGTTTTTAATATTATTCAAACTATCCATCTACATGGATAAAAAAATATTATATAAAAATTAATGAAAAATTACTATTAAATCATATAACACTCCATGTTGAGTTATGTATCGCAGTGTGATTCTCTGATACCATAACATGTACGAGTTGTTATATCCATCATCATCCACGTCCTCCTCAGGAATCTCTGTCCTACGCTCAGCCCATCTCTGAACGTATACCGGATGTTGGATGCCTCAATATAGTTCATTTCTCCCCTCAAGTTGATGCCATGCAACCGTCTTTCAGTATCATATGGCTCCAGTACTCATTGAATCATACCAAATTGTATTAGAACACGATATGGTCGATGCCACTCCACTATATGAAAGAAAATGAGGAGTGAGACAATCCGCCATATATCTCCGTGCATGATGCAGTATTCAAGAAGTGTATGGATGATATCATTATAAGGCTGCCATATAAGCTGTAAAAAGTATATTATAAATAATATGACAAAATCCAAGTGTTACCTATAAAAAGCAATTATAAATAAAAAAATTTATTATGACTTGATTTGGAGTTTGTCCGTCTAACGTAAATCATTACATTTAAAAATTATAGGTCTTTGTGAGACTAAAAACATCTTTTCATCTATAAGAAAAATTACACAGTTAAATACATGTAAATGATAAAATACGCATAATACTCAAATGAGTTGACTTACAATATACCCAATGGAGGAGGTGGCAGTGGAATTCCATCTTCCCTGACATTATCGTGTCTCACCCGTTACAACCTCACTGGTGCAAAATGAGAAAATCGGTCACATGCCCATAATTGTAGTAGTACTAGTGGACCAACAATATCTGAAGCATCCTTATGGCTGGCTCTACACATCTCCCTATACAACCATGCAAGACATGCACTACCCTAAATATATTGACTAGCCTTAGTAAAGTCTTCTAATAAAGGTAAGAACATCAATGCACCTTAGTGTTTGTCTTCTCACAAAAAGGGTACCTCCAATAAGTGGCAGAATATATGCACGTGCATAACGTTGCACATAAAGCTCGTCATCATCATCAGCTAATGGGGGAAAATGTGCATTCAAACGCGATATATTTAAACATGATCCCTGTAAATCACGTGGGATTGGTAAAAAAACCTAACAAATCTTCACATATTTTTGGCCACTCAAGATGTGCAGTACCCGTGATTGTCATCCCATCACCGGAAGTGCTAATTGTATTTGTACATCATGTAGAGTAATGGTAGACTCGTCATGTGTCATAGGAAATGTATGTATTTTAGAATGCCATCTCTCCACAAAAGATGTGATCAACTACTAGTCGAGGACAATAAACCCAACCCTCGCAACTTCATAAAATCCAACACATATCAAATATGCAATAATATGTTAATAAAGTTCCATGGTCTGACGAACAATTGCACTATGTCGGCAACAATGTAAAGCACGAGAATCCTTATGGTTCTAAATATATGGGATCTATGTAAATCCTATAAATGAAATACCGAGCTATCTTGTAGCTGAGAGCCGTGGTTAGGAGTGAATATAATTCAAATATTCAAATATTACATCGATGTACTAAATCTAATCATTCAATTCAAAGAATGAATACAATTCAAATATTATATCATACCACCTCTAAAATAGTACATCATATTGCATCAAGATGAAATACAAAGTGAAAAAATATTAATGAATTACATAAAGATGAAATACAAATAATCAAAGATTATGAGTCATTCGGTTATTGTCCACCATTCTGAGAAGGACAATTTCGACGGTTATGTCCTTATTGTCTACAAAGTCAACATTTACTCTGAGTACTTGGTTCTCGCCAATCCATCTCATTTTGTATATAGGTCGACCTAACTCTACCTTTCTCTCTTGTCCTAGTTGGATCAGGTTGCACTAGTGGAAAGTTAGGTACTTCCCAATAATGTTCATGTGAAAAAGGATTGAACTGTTGCTTATAACACTCGGGAAGTATTGATATGAGGTAATAATGTTAAATGATTTGCTGACAATATGAGTATGTGCGCACACTGCTAACATATGGGAACATGAGAGGCCAAATGACTGCAACTTATTGCACGTAAATGATTGTTCCTTTAAATTCACATAAAGTTTGTTTTGTCCTTTGTACATGTGATTGATGTACTAACTATTGAGTACCTTGAACTTCTCATTAACAGGTCAAAAATTGTGACATGATGTGAACTAGCCCTGGCTTCTAAAGTTTTCATCTTAACAACATAAGCAATAAACACTTCACCTCATAGTAAGGCATCTCTAACTTCACTTCTCAACTTTTCAAACCAATTCACACTGAGATTAAATGTAAGCTCAATCAAAGGCGTAACAGGTAACATGTGAGTTCCATTGAGTACATCGTGAATGCATTCTGCAATGTTTGTTGTCATCCAACCATATATTTATCCACTAAATTCTTGAGTCCATTTTTCATTTTCAATATTATCAAAGAAGTCCACACACCGACTGTTTATTTTTTTCATTTTATCCATGCAGAGTTCAAACTTTCTTTGCTGATGTTGCATTCCCGTTCTAAAAAATAAAATTTTCAAATCCTTGTTCTTGTATTTGTCATTAAAGTTACTCGCAACATGCCTCAAACTTTTTTACCAGTATGTCGGTAAAAAATTAACACCAGTCCCTCCCTCTGCGTAACGTAACATCTCAAGCAATACAAAAACCATGACAAACTATTTATGGTTTCCTCATCAACTATAGCATAAGCAATTAGAAAGATATGTCCATTTGAATCAACCGACATGGCAATCAACAAGTTATGCTTATACTTGCCATAAAAAAATGTGCCATCAATTTGAATGATGGGTCTACGATATTTGAAACCCTATATAGCAGCACCAAAGGATCAGAATACATATACAAACATCACATTACCTAGTTCACCGATGTTAGGTTTTTTTCATTGAACTACAGTCCCAAAATTTGATTTCACAAGCACATCGAACCATATTGGTAGTTGCTGGTAAGATTGATCATAATCATGAAACATTTTTAGCTTTCCAGACCTTTCTATAATGCACATCAAATCTAAATTTATCTTTTACCATTTGATGAAGTGCTGGAATAAATGTAGTTAGATCCCATTTCACGACACCCTACAATACTCATGTAATCAATGTTAAGTCCAACTGTGAATGGTCTTGTGATAATCTTGCATAGACACACGTGTGAGGTCTTGTGTATTGGATTATTTCAAACATATTATGTGCTTTTTAACGACACGCACGAACTCCCCATCGGCAACATTGTGAGACTTCTTGCATTTTATAACCGAAAGATTTGTCAACGACTCTATCACACAAAAATGTTGATGTCTGAATATCGAGTATCTTTTTAAAGCATACTTAAGATTTGCCTTACTCTTAAAATGTAAACCTTTGTATAATTTATCTATTTCATTTTATACCCTAATATGTTGAATGAGTATCTGATCTAGTTTTGCATTTATAGAATCTCAATCCAAGTGAGCAAGGAAAGGTGAAGAGGGTTCATGCTCGAGTATTTGAGCTGAGGGGTTCACAACACATCATCCTATTCAACCTAATCATATTCATCAATGTCAACATTACGAGCTTCTATCTCTTCAAACTCTACCAAGAAGAAGATACGTGGAGGGCTAGATGGATTCACATGGATGGCATGAGCATGTGCAACTTCATGTGGCAAAGAACTACTAGGTACATTTGCTTGGACTGTAGGATACATTTCACTGTCATGAAATGGAGAAATTGGTGCATTATCATGTACCTCAAGTCCACATATATTGTCATAATACAAGTTTATGCTAGAACCTCCTACATCTCTACCATTTTTTTTCTAAATATAACTCAATTGTATTTGGGGGAGAAAATCAAAGCACACTAGTAAAAATCACATGTGCGTGATTATTATTCTGTATAGAAAATTTCACATAGTTGAATGACCCAACACCTAGAGTAATATGATATCGATAAAGTATGTTCAAGTTCTAATGGAGACAGTCAATGGACAAGCCCTCACATAAAGTATGATAGAGCTCGTCAAATGTAATCTCCTTATGAATTACAATTCTTCTAATTGATGGTTGATCATAAGAAACTCCATTTGTATAGACTACGATCATACCATTCATGTAACATAAAACTACCTTAGGTCTTTCCTTTATTTTGTTAACCAACTAACCAATACACAATAATTTCAAAACTAGATCTAGAATTCAACAAAAAATCTATAAATTAAAAGTTGATAACTACAATTCCATAACATATAAACACATTCATAAATAAATTTTTACAAAATTCAAGGTTTGATCGACACATAATTGAGAAAATCCATCTAAAATTTGAGAACCCACTACAAGAAATCCGATCAATAGCGGTGTTTTTTTACCGGCGGTTGGTCCAACCATTGAGAAAAAATGTGGTACTGTATTACCCGACGGTTTTTTAAAATCTAGAATCCTTCTCTACACTAGACCTCCATTTTCCAAGCCATTCCCATCGCGTAGTTGTTCCCGTCGTTGTTTTAGCCGTCGAGAGTCTCTCCCACTCTCGCAATTCCGTAGAGTTCTTGCTGGGACATTCTCTAATCTCTTCTGGGAAAGTGATTCTCGTGAAATCACAATGGCTCCTTACTTCAATGTCTATTAATTTTGATTTCTATTTGGGATTCTATTTTCCAGAACCAATTGGGAATAAAGCGTCAAATGAATTGATGGGAAACTCAATCTTTTGTTCTGCTCGTGAAATAGTTATGCTGACCTCAAAAATATAATCTCTCGCTCTATTATAGTGAAACTTATAATGTCACCCTTGATTGTTTGGATTCAATTTGCTGGTTCCTTACTATTTTATTGTTTCAGTGATTAATCCTTCGTTGCATGTGGCTTGGGCTAGGAAATCACTTTATCTTTTATGGAGGAGGAAGGACGGAGGTGTTGGAAATAATGCATTTCATTATAAGATTAAATGGAAATAACAATACTACAATAATTCTGTAAAAAAAATTAATTATAATGGGTAAACAATATAATTACAAATAACAATGCAAATACATTGATTACGAAATGTAAACACCACTTTAAATAAATTGGACAGAGTAACAATATATTCAGAAATCAAACCGAGTCTTATTTGCAAAGTTTTTTTTTTATGTTATGTCACCTCACTTGTGGTACTAAGGTTGATAATGACGTCTGTTTCTAAAGATAAAACAGTTTGAGATAGCTAAAGAGCACCCAACACCACCAACTTGATTGAACTGAGTTGTCAGAACTTTATCACCAGAGTAACAACGTAAAACAAAGACTTGGACCGAAAAAATAAACTATCAATGGAACCAGAAATAAACTAAACCAAACCTAACGAAAAACTGAATCGGGATCGAACCGAAAACCGAACTAAGAAAACTTGAAGAAAAACTAGAAAATATGTAGAGCCCAAGAATTGAGAGAAAAAGAGAACTAAAATGCTTCTTTGGTGTGAAAAATGAGGTGGGGAATATCTCCTTTTAGACTACTAATGGGGGAGAGGTTTCATATAGGGTATTTAACCCATTAAAATATCATTTCACCAAAATTAAGTCCAAAAATATTTTTTCCTTTAAATTGCAAAATAAAAAATGTTTTCGGCCTTAAACTACAAAGAATATTCTATATTCTATGACATTTGGGCTTCTTATGAGAAGAAAAAATAAATCTGGGGCAAAAGACAACCCATTTGTCCATATAAACGTGGCCCATATAGAGAGAGCCTCTAGGCTTATCAAGTTACCACCCTTGATACAAGCATCTATATAGACCACTCCAACATTTTATCCTTTCCAATGTGAGATTTCTACAATTCTCACATATTTTTTCATTCTCATTTAGCTCATTTGGGAGAAAATGTCTCATTCGTCCCAAAGCCAATTTTGGCAAATTAATAGTTAATTTTGATGTACTCGCGGAGGAGAACTCAAATATCTGAAGACCTTACACTTTTACATAGTTGATCCCACCTAAAAATTTGTCCAAAATTGATATACAAAAATGGTGTACAAAATACCCATTTTCCAACAATTTCCAACATGAATGAAAATTGACGACCAACGACACGACCGACATGGTGATAGAATTCTACATTTCGAATCCTGTATAGGAATGGATAGGTTATCCCTTTGAATCTAGATTTAGGATCTCCAGTCAACTAGGTTAGGTTTCCTTTGTATCAACTTGTTTTTACATGGGCTTTAGTCTCATTTCCATCGACGAATTTTCAACAAACTCTCTATTTAATCCTTTAGTTAACGTATATGTAATGTTATCCTTTGACTTCACATAGTCAAGAGTAATTATTTAATAGTATTATATCTATAACGAATGTGTCTAGACTTACCATTATACATATTACTTTATGCCCTTACAAAAGTACTTTGATCATAGTATATGTAGATTGGTGGCACAGGCTTTGTCCATATAGGAATATTCTCTAGAAAGTGGTGTAGTTACTCATCCTCCTCCCCACATTTGTTCAAAGTTATAAGCTCAGATTCCATAGTGAATCTAACTATAACAGTCTGTTTTGAAAATTTCCATGCTACGAAAGCACCTCCTATTGTGAAAACATACCCACCAGTAAACTTCGTATCTTTCTTATCAGATATCTAATTTGTATCAGTATATCCTTCTCGGACTGCTGAATATCTTGAATAATGTAGTCCATGACTCTGAGTATATTGTAAGTACATCAGTACTCTTACAATGTCTTTCCAATGTTCAACTCTAAGATTACTCATGAATCTACTTACTTTACTTACTGTACAGGCTATATCAGGTCTTCTACAGCTCATCAAATACATCAAGCTACCTATCTTTCTAGAGTATTCTACTTGAGAGATACTTTCACCTTTATTATTGGATAAATGTATACTTGTATCCATCACTGTTTTTGATTCACTAGTATCATTTTTGCTAAATATTCTAAGAATAGAATCTACATAATGAGATTGGCCTAAAATATGTCAATTTGATGTTCTTTTGATTTTTATTCCCAATATAACATCAGCAAGCTCCATGTCCTTCATATCAAAGCTAGATTTTAACGTCTTTTGTAGATTTGATCAACTTATCATTACTCACAATGATAAACATGTAATCAACATACAAACACACAATGACATATCAATTTTATATATCTTTAACATAGATAAATTTATCACACTCATTAATTTTGAATCCAATTGACATCATGTGACTATCAAATTTCTCATGCCATTGTATTGGTACATGTTTCAAATCATACAATGATTTGACTAATTTATAGACTTTCTTTCCTTGCCCAGGAGCAGAAAATCCTTCTGATTGTTCCATGTAGATTTCTTCCTCTAAATCTCCATTTAGAAAGACTTTTTTCACATACATTTGACGTACTTCAAATTTTCACAAAGCTACAATTGCAAGTACCATCCTAATGGAGTTTATTCTCAACACCGGAGAATATGTATCAAAATAATCAAGACCTTCATTCTGTTTGTAGCTTTTAATTACAAGTCTAGGCTTATACGTATCAATTGATCCATCAACTTTTATTTTTCATTCGAAAATCTATTTGGAACCCAAAGATTTACAACCAAGTGGAAGCTCCACTAGTTCCCAAGTATGATTTTGTAAAATGGAATCAATTTCACTCTTAATGGCCCTCTTTCCAAAAAAGTACATTTATTGTAGTTTACAGCTTCATTAGAAAATCAGGACCAAAAGACTTCTCTGTCCTAGCTCTTTTACTCATTCTAGGTTCTACCTCGACTTCTTCATCTTGGTCCTCACTATCTTCTTCATCAATAGTCTTAAGAAGTCTTTTTGAAGAGCTTGACTCTTCCTTGCATTTGTGAGGAAATACATGTTCAAATAATTATGCATTCCTAGACTCCATTATCGTGTTCTTGTGAAACTCAGGATTGCTAGATTCGTACACAAAGAACCGATACGCACTGCTATTATTTTCATAACCAATGAAAATGCAATCGACAATTTTTGGTCCTATCTTAAGCTTTTCGGGTGTAGGTACCATCACTTTAGCAAGGCATCTCCACATTCGTAAGTATTTATATGAAGGTTTTCTACCTTTCCATTACTCATATGAGGTCTTGTCCTATTTCTTTTTGGGTATCTTATTCAAAAGAAAGCTAGCCGTCAAAACGGCTCCTCCCCACATATTCTGATCCAGAACTGATCATCAATGCATTCACCATTTCCTTCAAGGTATGGTTTTTGCGCTCAAGAACACCATTGGACGAGGTGACTAAGGAGATGTGGTTTCATGTATAATCCCATGTTGAGCACAAATCTCAACAAACGGCGATTCATACTCACCACATCCATCACTTCTTAGTAGCTTAATTTTATTATTTAGTTGATTCTCAACTTCATTTTTATAGAGAATGATTTTCTCTATAGTTTCATCATTGTTTTTTAACAAATATACATAACAGTATTTTGTGCTATATCAACAAAAGAAATAAAATATTTATTATCCCCTCTTGTTTGTAAAAAATTTAAAGTACATATATCATTGTGAATTAAATCAAGTGGTTTGGTGTTTCTTTCAACACTTTGGAATGATGACCTCATTAATTTTCCCTCAACACAAGTTTCAGACTCAAGCAAGTAAGTAGAAAAACTACCTTTATTAATCATATTGACTTTAGAGGCCACTACTGAGAGGTTGATATCATAAACGTCTCGAGAAATGTTCTCAATCACATTAGCCTCCTTTTTCTCTTAGGCAATCTACACTCAGAAGATTTGTGATCCAGCTTGTCACAATTGTAGCAGTTTCCTTGAAACTTTGGTTTCTTAGAAACCCCTCCTTTAGGTCCCAGCTTGTTTGCACCCTTCCCTTTGTTGTTGGTCATCTTGGTTTTGGAACATTGACCATGCTCCACAATGTTGGCATTTGCTATAGCAACATGGCTTGACCATTTTCTTTCAGATAACCTATTATCTTCTTTGATTCAAAGTTGAATAATAAGATCCTCGATGCTCATTTCCTTTCGTTTATGCTTGAAATAATTCTTGAAATCCTTCCACACAGGATGAAACTTCTTAATAATACATGCCACTTGAAATGATTCACTCAGCATCATTCCCTTAGCATGAATCTCGTGCAAGATAATTTGTAGTTCTTGCACTTGACTTATCACTGTTTTGGAATCCCCAGTTTTAGGCTCTAGGAAAATGGGCCACGATAAATTTCTTGTACTTTTGTTCAAGAGATTTTCATAGCCCTTTTATTGTTTTCTTGTCAGAATAAACATTATATAAGGAATCAACTAGGCCATTCATTATGTAATTCCTACATAAATAATCAGAATATTTCCAAGCATCAATAGCATTGATCGTTTGGAAATCCTGCTCATCGTTATTGAGCTTAGGAGCTTCTTTAGTCAAGCATTTTACCAGATTCAACACGGTCACGCATAAGAGCATCTTTTGTTGCCGCCTTTTGAAATTCAGACTGTTAAATTTCTCAAGTTTATCTCCCTGAGAAATAGGCATAAGCATCGGTGTCATACAGGCCACATGAGTTACAGCAGGGTTCTGCACACCTAGGTTTACCATTTGAGCCCCAACGCTATGGTTCTGCCATTGGCATTCAACAGCATGATTCGCCACAACATTGTTGTTGGATTCAGTTACCACATTTCCTTATTTGGAAATAAACCAGAAGTGTATCAACACTTTGAAAATTATGTTATTTTCTCGAAGACAGAAATATGATAATTTTCTAAATATTTTTCAAAACAAAACCAAATAGCACTTTTTCAGATAACCTCAAGATGAACTGGTGGGGTTCTAAGACCCAATCTAGGACCAGTCCTCTCGACAATATTTAGTTCCCAAGTAATTGGAGGGACAAGTCCTCTTAAATTCCAATTTCCTAGACAGAATTTATTTGTATAGTTACTTCCAGTTTTGAAATTTTGGAGAACCTAAAAATAAATTTTTAAGGTTGAAAAAACCCAAATCAATTTTCAAAAATAATTTTTTTGAACAATTTTCAAAATAACACAATGACTTGAATAAAAATAATTGTTTTAAGATTGTTGAAAATAATGTATCGTATTATGAGATTAAATGAAAAAAACAATAATACATCAAATTTGTAAATATATTAATTACAATATATAAATAATAATGGAAATATAATAATTACGAAATGAAAATAAAGTAAATACCAACGTTAAATGAATCGGGCAGAGTAATAGTATGTTTAGAAATCCTACAGAGTCTTATTTGCACAGTTTCCTTAAAACAGTTTCGCCACCTCACTTGTGGTACTAAGGTTGATAACGACGTCTTTTTTCTGAGATAAAACGGTTTGAAACAGCTGAAGAACACCCAACATCACCACCTTGATCGAACTGACTTGTCAGAATTTTGCCACTAGAGTAACGACGCAAAACTAAGACTTTGACCCAAAACCAAACCGTCGGCAGAACGAGAAATAAATTGAACCGGATCGAACCAAAAACCAAATCGGGACCGAACCGAAAACCGTACCAAGAAAACTTGAAGAAAAATTAGAAAAACATGGAGACCAAGAATTGAGAGAAAAAGAGAGCTAGAATACTTCTTTGGTGTGAAAAATGAGGAGGGGAATTTCCTCATTTTATACTACTAATGGGGAAGATGTGCCATAAAGGGTATTTAACCCATTAAATTTTCTTTTAACCAAAATTAAGTCCAAAAATATTTTTTTCCTTTAAATTGCAAAATAAATAACGTTTTGGGTTAAACTGAAAAGAATATTTCATATTCTATGACCTTTGGACATCCTATGAGAAAGAAAAATAAATCTGGAGTAAAAGACAGCACATTGGCCCATATAGAGGTGGCTCATATAAAGAGAGTCTATAGGTTTATCAAGTTATCATCCTTGATACAAGCATCTCTATATATACTACTCCAACCTTTCTCCCTTTCCAATGTGGGAGTTCTACAATTCTCACCTATTTTTCCTTCTAATTTAGCTCATTTTGAGAGATAATTTCTCACTCATCCCAAAGCTCATTTTGATAAATTAATAGTCGATTTCGATATACTCATGGAGGATAACTCAAATATTTGAAGAACTTACAATGTTACATACTAATTCCCACCTAAAAGTTTTTTCCAAAATTGATCAACAAAATACCCATTTTCCAAGGAACCTCCATTGTTGAACATTATAGGAGCTTGGAAAAGAAGGTGAAATATCAAGTTTAAACTTGATATTATTGTACTACGTATATTTCGATGATGCCTAGAATATTATGATGTTGTACTTGAAAGATTAAATGTTGGATTCAGGAGTAAGCTTGCTTAAAATTCTTGAATTTTAGTTGTAAATAATGATTTTTGCATATATGATAGTTAATTGGCTTTTAAATATTATTGAATCTGTCCAGAAATTCCATGGGCTCAAATTGCTGGTAAATTTTTATATATTAAATTATATGAATAGAGAAAGGTGGCTGATAAGATATGGAAACTTGAAGCAAATTCATGTTTCCCTTATATTTGTCGTGAATAGGGTTGGAATGGCCTACAAACCTATTGGTTCTTATGTAAGTGATCTTGACATAGTCTGGATTGATGCTTGGGGAAACTTTATGGTGTGTATGCTATATTATTAAGCATGTTTGATGTACGAGAATCCTCTGATTATAAGAATTGTAGTTATGGGGTATCAAATAGCGAAGTGGATCTGTGATTGTTTACTAATTCTTATTTTTTAGAGCTGAAATTTAAACAAACTCTATAATGTGTATGCTATATTATTAACCATGTTTGATGTACGAGAATCCTCTGAGATTATAAGAATTGTAGTTATGGGGTATCAAATAGCGAAGTGTATCTGTGATTGTTTACTAATTCTTTTTTTAGAGCTGAAACTTAAACAAACTTGGTTTGTTTGGGTGACTAATGGATCATTTTCTCAGGATATGTTTAGTGCACATAATTTGTAAAAATTGGTTGAGGATGGTGGATTTAGATAGTTGGCTGCTAGTTTCTTGGGTGGAGTTTGAAGTTATATTCATGAATTTTCTAATTCAATTCATAAATTTTTTTTAAAAATATCTAATCGTTCCGATTTAAATCTCAACTCATATTAGTTGGTTCCTTTCTAAATTTTTTTTTGCATCCTGGGTGTTTGTGAAAATCTTCAATTTTTTGTGAGATTTGTTTTGCTTTCTCTTTTGTGCGTCTAATTGTATTGTAGGGTAGATTTCTCTCAGACATGGATTCAAGAAAGGGTGAAGCAGATTTGTCACTGATAAGTCTAGAATCCAATTGAATACATTATATTTTGAGGTGAAGGATCTTAAAACTGTTGCAGGTAGTTTCCTCCCTCTTGTATTTTATATATTGGCTTTAGTTCATCAATGTGGATGCTTTTGAAAGTTGATGAACATATATCTTAAATATTAGGTAACCATTCAGTCTTTTTTATGTGTAATTGGTTATCGAACAATATTGGTGCATATTTTTTTGTCAAAAGTTAATCATGGTTTACTTTTGGTTATATATGCATCAGATAGTCGTTTAGACGAGAAATATTTTTAACTTTGATCTTTCCTAAACATGAATTGCTAATGTGCAAAAGAATTTGATAAATGTTGAGTTGTTTAGTTCTATGCCTTCAAGCTTTTCTAATTTGACTCCACTTACTCATCTGTAAATGACCTGGTTTGTACTATAATTTAACCCTCATATTTTCTTGACCTTTGAATGGTTACACTTACTCATCAATTATACTTCTTAAATGGTGAATGACTTTTACAGTTGGCTCGGTGGTAACCAACTCTCTGGTGTCATTCTAGAAATTAGTTCGTTGAAGGAGCTAATGACTTTGTATGTTATCCAAGATAACTACAATTAAATAGTGCTTAAGCTCATTTGATTTATTTGATATTCCTTTTGATATTTCCTTGATTGTTAATCTCTAAATTTTAATTTAGTTTGGTTATGATAAGATGTTCTACCTTAGTACAGAGCTTGGTTAGAACTTTTTGTTATGTAGTTAGTTCAGCTCGTGTTTAGTATATCGCATAATCGTCTGCCACATGTTGGAATGGGCTCCCCATTGCCTGACTTTCCTTCCTTCATATTTACTTGTCTTTGTCAATTTGCACATCTTTGTGGTTACAGTAGGGTACAATTAGTATAATGCAAATATATTTGCAGGGCTTTGTCCAAAGTAAATGCTCTATTGATAGTGCGTTTAATAGAAAATGTTCTATTCCCGCGTTTTCAAAACCGTCCTATTTTTTTAAATCTTAAAAAGTTTCAGCGACGGTTCTAAAATCGCCGTCATATTGCACATATATGAATGATAGTATATTTTTTCCACTCTATTAATCGGTTGGTTTGGCGAACTCAAAACCGCCGGTATATGTGCAACTTTACTGGCGGTCCTCCAATAATAACAAAAATCGCCGCCTAAACCTAAGACGGCAGTGGTTGTGGCGGCAGTTCAGGAACCGCCAAAGTAAATCTAGCGGTGGTAAAAAACCGCTGGTATAGACCTAAAATACCACCGCTATAGGCCTATTTTTTTGTAGTGAACCACAGCACATTTATAAGAATAATTGAAATTTAGGGTTTGAGAGATATTATAAATTTGATAAAATATATTCTACAACATTCATAGAAATTGAACAATTTTAAGATTTGAATAATAAATTGAAGAGATCAAATGAGTTAAAAATATATCTACAATTTGAGAAGCTTTTGCTTGTGATTTAAGAAATTGATAAATTTTTATGTAGTTGAGAGTGAGATAAAAGTGAGAGGGAATTAATGTCGGTAAAATAAAGGTCAACTACGACGTAATCGGCAACGAACAATGATGGGGGAAGGGGAATGGTTCCGTCATCGAAGGAGGAAGGGAGAAGTAAAAAAAGGGCATTTTGGTTGTGTGAAATCATGGAGTGCAAAGTTTAAATGGGGGATTCATTGAAGTCGTATTTTGCACATAACGAACCAAAAAAGTTTGTGGTGGCTAAAAGCTTGGCATAAAACCTTTCTTAAAAAAATTAACATTGAGCGACAACAAAATATTTGGTTGGCAAGAAGTACACTTTTGGTGACGACATTTACCTTTAGTCATTTAAAAGTTTATTTTTGACGACAAGATCTATATTTCATCACTAAAGTCTACTTTTATTGACATAAAATATTTGGCCGGTAAAACTTTCATCGACAAAAATACGTATTGGGATAATTTTATAATATCAGGAATAATTTTTCGGCATTAATGTTGGGTCATATAAAATTTAGTAGGTAATATATTTTTTTGAGGTGTTTACTAAATATGTATTGGGATTCACAAAATACGTAGTGAGATTCATCAAATATATACTAGGGTTCAGCAAAAACATACAAATTAATCATTTTTGTAGGGGTTCATCAAATACCTAGTGAGGTTCATCAAATACGTAGTGGGGTTCACCAATTATGTTGTGGAGTTCATCAAATACGTAGTGGGGTTCACCAAATACGTGCAAAACAATAATTCTTGAAGAGGTTCACCAAATACGTACTGAAGTTCACCATATACGTACGGAGATTCACCAAATATATACTGGGATTCACCAATTACGTAGTGGGCTTTAACAAATATGTACAAAATAATAATTCTTAGAGGAGTTCACCAAATACATACTGGAGTTCACCAATTACGTATTGAGGTTCACCAATTACGTACAAATTAATAATTCTTGGAGGGGTTCATCAAATACGTAGTGGGGTTCACGAATTATAGAATGGGATTCATCAAATACATACAAAATAATAATTCTTTCAGAGGTTCACCTAATACGTGTTGGGTTCACATATTATGTAATGAGGTTCACCAAATACGTACAAAATAATAATTCTTGGAGGGGTTCACCAATATGTACTGGGGTTCACCAATTACATAGTAGGGTTCACCAATTACGTACAAATTAATAATTCTTGGAGGGGTCAGCAAATACGTAGTGGGGCTCACCAATTATATAGTGGGGTTCACCAATTACGTAGTGAGATTCATCATATACGTACAATATAAAATTCTTGGAGGGGTTCACCAAATACGTACTGGGGTTCACCAATTACGTATTGGGGTTCACCAAATACGTATAAAATAGTATAACTTGGAGGGGTTCACCAATACGTACTGGGGTTCACCAATTACGTGATGAGGTTCACCAATTATGTACTAGGGTTCACCAATTACGTAACAATTAATAATTCTTAGAGGGGTTCACCAAATATGTACTAGGATTCACCAATTACGTAGAAATTAAAAAAATTTGGAGGGGTTCATCAAGTATGTAGTGGGGTTCACCAATTACGTATTGGGGTTCACCAATTACGTATTGGGGTTCACCAATTACGTACTGGGGTTCACCAATTACGTATTGGGGTTCACCAATTATATAGTAGGGTTCATCAATTACGTACAAATCAATAACTCTTAGAGCGGTTCACCAAATACGTATTGCGGTTCACCAATTACGTACTCGGGTTCAGAAAAATGAGTTTTTAAATTTTGGTGAACCCCTGAAGAGTTTGTTATACACCACAGCGTATTTGGTGAACACCTTAAACCTAATCGTCATACCTAATAAGTGAATCGCCTATTTTCAGACTCTAAATACCATCCTGAAGGTGAAAGCGCTAGTTTTATACCTCCAATAACCTGTTTCAGTCCCCAAACGCCATGTATAAATAGACGATCGTCAGTCTCCCTCCCAATTGTCACTTTCTTTCTAATCACCATTTATATGGCTTTATTCGCCATTTTTTAGAATTTTCCTTAAAATTGATATTTTTATAATTATTTACCGTATTCCGGGAAAATCACTGATAAAAATAGAAAAAAACGCATTATTTCAATGTAAACATTCATGATACTCACTTATTATGTGAAATTAGATTGGATTAATTAAGAAGTCCTTAAACAATTGTGCACTTAATCATAAACTCGATAAAAGTTGTCATTGATAATATTGTTGTGTTTTTGTGACAAGTATCGAGTGAGATGGGTTTTCACCAAATATAATTATATGTCATGTTGTTATGATGGTCGGTAAATTCTATTCATCAGTATGACGCAAACGTATAACCCTTAAGATCGGATTCTACTGTTAAATCGAGCATATCCCTTAAAGTTTGAAATTAAATATTAAAATTTAACCTTATTTTAAAATAATAACCCCATAATTTTTGGAAAATAACACTTTCATTTAACTTATTTCCCTACAAATTAATTTTCAAATATAACCTTATTTCTTATCAAAATTAACCCCAACATTAAAAACCCATTCACCATTATTCTTAAAAAATCGATGCCCACCTTTCCCCTTCCTTCTCTCTCAACACTTCATATCTCTTCACTCAAAACCTATTCTCCTTCTACATCTCCATCTTCATCTCTCTTCATAGCCCAAAATCTATCAAAATCAATCCAAATCTGTTGCAACACATGAGTCAAACTCGCAATCTCTCATTAAACACATCCCTTACAACATACGAGACAAAATTCGCGTCAAACTTGAGCCAAATCCATCCAACCTGCGACCCCAAACTCCATATCCTTCTAATATTGTATTTTTCACCAATAATGGCCAGAGGAAAGCATAAAGTTACATAGGGAACGTTATGTGTAACGACGCAACCAAGTTCGAGCTCAAGCGTTTCGAAATGGTCGTACGATGCCACCAGTTATGAGGTGAAAAAATCTCATCCAAAGAATCGAAATCTTAGAAGCCCTATTCTTCATATTGCTCCAACGGAGCATATATATCACCTAAGCAAACATGATGTAAGTTTTTCTTTAAAGATTTTGAATTTTATGTGTTACATTGTTAAAACACCTAATATATACTTGATTCGTTCTGCAAAATGGGTGTTTTCTATGTGATAATTATAGAAATATATGGTCGTTGGTAGAAATATATGTCTTGGATGGAAAACTATAGCATTTTCATAAGTGCCCATAAAGTGTTTGACGAAATGTCATAATAAATTATATTGTGTATTTTTTCATTGTTCGTAAGCTGTTTGATAAAATGCCATATTGAGGTTTATATTATATTTATATGGTTAAAAAACCAAGTAGATACTTGAATCATTTTGAAAACTGAGTGTTTTCTATGTTATGCTTCTAGAAATGTATGATTATCGGCAGCGATATATGTTATGGATGAAAAATTTTAGTGTATGTTTATTTCCCGTAAGGTGTTCGACGAAATGTCACAATAGGGATTATAGTATATTTTTCTCGACACACCTTTTTCAATGAGTTGTACTTATATTTTGGTTTCTTAGGCTGAAATCTATGATCTTGGTATTCGTGGTTTTGGGAACATTACACTAGTAGCTTGGTGGTACAGTAAGCTTCCTGAAAATGTGAGAAGGAATGTTGATTCTTCCACGTTTAGTTATTTTATAAGTATATTGAAAAGGGGGCAGATGGATAACGTTCTAATGAAAAGTATGGCCAAGAAATGGAGGGATACAACCCACACCTTTCATATAGATGAAGTGCGTGAAATGACAATGGCTCCATGGACTTTGCTGCGATAATTGGCCTGAGATACAGGAGTATAATTGGGGTGGTTCGGCGTTGTCCGTATTGTATTGCAATATGGATGCTTTATGCCGCGACAAAAAAGTAGGGACATGGGGTTTTGGAGAGCATGAGTGGTATGGGCTTATGAGTACTTTCCGTATTTGGCAATGAGCAGACCATTGGGTGGTCCAGGCACGTTCCCGAGAGCAGCATGTTGGATAGACATTGAGTCTGGAACAAGGGATGTTGGTCACTGTCTAAAAGAATTATGTGTTGAACTTCGATATGTAAGCCCCAATGATTTATATCCATTGGTCATTACAAATGCCGATAAGGAAATGCGTAAAGCAATCAAGACAGTCCTCCGCAATTGCAATCATCAGCTTTGTGCATGGCATCTTGAACGAAATGCTAATCAAACGTGCATAACCTTGATTTTCTATAGGCATTCAAGAGAGGCATGTTTGACATACTTAGTGAAGGGGAGTTCTAAGAGGCATGAGATCGTTTGATAGAGTCGTTCAACCTCGGGCAAAATAAATGGGTACAATGGATGTATGCGAAACGTGAACGTTGGGCAGAGGCCTTCCAACATAGAAAATTATTTTCTTTCATGAGAACGACACAACGAGCTGAAGATATGAACGCGTATATCTATGATTTATTTAACGTCGATCTAAACTATTTGAATTTGTTATACAGTTTGATCGGGCGTTGGCACGTATTCGACACGAGGAGAGGTTGGACGATTTCAAGTTGACAAATGAAACGCATGTGCTTCAGACTCACATGCGTGCGTTAGAGCAACACGCGGTTAATGTGTTCATATAAAAACTGTTTAAACGTGTGCGTAAGGAGATCATGGGTGAAGCGTCGTTAATAGTTTGTGCTCTGACACATGATGGGGAGGCTCAAAATTATTCGTTGGTCGAGTTTGGGGTGCCGAATGACTCTACATAGTGACACGTGACCAAAAACTTAATAAGCTCACGTGCAATTGTCGTAAGTTTGAATCAGTGAGGATACCATCTCATCATATGTTTACTATTATGAAAGTAGAACATATGCAATAGATAATAAGCACATGCATACTAGACCCGTGATGGATCATTGTGAAGAGTAATATACTACCAACCGGAAAAAGCCATTTCTCATCTGGATACAGATGAGACAATATAGCTTCGGTACAATTTGATCCAACTAGCTGCCAAAAGACTTGCTCACTTTACGTCAATGTCAAATCAATGGTCGACTCGAGCCAAAGTGGAGGTTGAGATGCTTTGTGAAAAATATGAAACCTTGTGGAATGAGAAGGTCGCCAACGAACATGATGTGAAGCACGAAGATGGTGTAGAGATTAAATGAGGCCTCGTTGAAGACCCGGTAATCATGAAGACGAAGGGCAACCAAGGTGCTAGCTCGAGTAAAGCACAACCAACCACCGGTTGATGTGGCCATTGTAAGAACACTGGACATACCAAACGGACATGTCCAGAATTATAAAGCGAAGTGCATGCCACAATGCAGTACGACAATAATGATGATCTAGCACCATCTAACATGCAAGGTGCACACGGACAGGGGTCTCCGGACAAGGTGTGTCCCCATTCAATGTGAAAGGTTCATACACTTTCAATGTCAAAGGTGCGTACCCATTGGACCCATCTACAAACCCACCACCATTCAACGCAGAAGGTGGGTACCCAATGTACAACACAAACATTCCATACTGTTATAATTTTCTGTATTCCTTGCCGCAGTAAATATATATTTTGGTATTAACTTACTTTCATAGTATTTTAGAATTTTAATATATGAATATTTATAGACCTGCTTATTTATAACAATACACAATAATTATACAAAATATGCTAATTTATAACTGTACAAAATAATTCTGCAACATCTATTTATCATCACTGTACACGATAACCTACAAAAGAATCTTTTTTATTTATAGTTGTACACAATAATATACAAAATCTATTTATCATCCTTGTACACAATAACTTACAAAAATCCATTTATCTTCACTATACACAATAATCATATACAAAAGATGACACAATAGTCTCATTGGAGGGATGTTCGGCCAAGACAAGCCTTTGATCCTAATTCTATCTAAAACTCTCATTTGCCATTTCTGAGAAATTTGATGAGCTAGAGGTTATTGAAGAAGACAATAACGATGGGGCAATAAATTTTGAAGCGTACGAAAATATTCCTCTTCTAAATTTATTGCGTCGTCGTTATTATCTTCTTCAATAACCTCAACATATTCAACAATGACAACCACAAATGAGCAAATTCAAAACAATAATAAAATTTCCAATTACATAACTAAAAGAATCCTAACTCCAAACTAAAACAAAACAGAAAAATAGAGACGTAAAGTTTGAACATTCACCAAACTATCATACACCTCAACAAATTCAATAATAACAACCACAAATGAGCAAATCCACAACAATTAGAAAAATCCCAATTACATAACTAAAAGTATCCAACTAAAACAAAACAAAAAATGAGATGCTCTAAGGCTTGAATATCCACCAAAACTATCATATACCTCAACAAATTCAATACTGACAGCCACAAATGAGCAAGTCTAGAAGAATGCAAAAAATCTTAATAATATAACTAAAGGAACCCTAACAAATAACCAGTAATGACAATCACAAATGAGCAAATCCAGAAAATTCCCAATATAGAACTAAAAGAACTAAAAAATATAAAAAAACAAAAAACAAAGCTCTTAAGTTTAACAAAATATAAATAATATCTGACAAATTACCTAGGAACAATAGTTGACAACAATTCCTGCCCTAATGTCATCCATATATCTCAAGACCCACACACCACAATCGCTCATGCAAACATAATAATAAGTGCATCATTAAAGGGAGAAGGAAGACCAATCAAATTCACGATCAGTGAACTTACCCATTTGATTGGGTGACCACTTAGGGGGCAGCCTTGAAATTTTAAATGAAGAGAAGGCTGTTGGTGGGGGCAACAAATCTATGAGCTTAGACCCAAATATCAAGTTCATTCCTTCTAACCTATAATTCCATTCACAAAATATAAAAAGATAATCAATGTCAAATTCACACATGTTATAAGAGAAATTACAAGTCATGATGAAGGGTTAGAACATAAAATCTTTTTGACCTTTTCGGTCCTTCCCACGTTAAGTCGGCTATCTGGCAAGATGTCCCATATAGTGACTTCCTCGTCCATGATGGAGATCTTGGCTATAAACCAATGATCTCGATCATCGTATACCGGAATGAAGATCTAGAATACACAATACATTTACATAATCATACTAAGTCAACATTTAATATCTTAACTATATTAAATTTTTTTAGCATCACACTACCTCAAGCGTTGGCCTGTATCTATCCACGATCTTGTGTTTCCTTACAAAATTACCAAGCTCTAGTAGTTTTGAAACACATTGACTCTATAGTGGCACAACAAAAATAAAATTCACAACGTAGATACAAACCTAAAATAAAGGATGATACTGAGTAGTAGATGCTCACAATGAAGAACGTGGGAAGAAACCAGAATTAGTTGCTCATCAATGCACAACGAGCCTTTAAGGTCAAAATGCTAACAAACAAGTCTATAAGGTGCGAGCCAAGCCGATTTTCTAGACCCAGAGTCTTTAGGTCTCTCCATTTGGCATGGAGGCCAGAATGTCTAACGAGAATCTCACTGGAAAAGACAAATAAAAGACAAACTTAATCAATATTTGGCCGTGATGGTGTGTCAAATTTTGTTAGATTAGTGTGACTACTACCTATATCCTTTAATCTTTTCTAAAAAATATACTCCGCTAGACGCTCATCTTTCACTTCTAGTGGATCCTGCAACGTGTACAGGCGCACTTTAAATACATTTCTATGACATTTAGTGGTCAGTTTACCCTTCATTTAGGGTAAACTAAGTAGATGACCATCTCTCCTCTCCCGAGTGATGTGCACCTGCCTTAGGAATCGGTTTTGGTAGACTCGAACAAGACTTGTCTGCCCTACCAAAACATAGCCCCAAGTAAGATGTTAGATTAATAGTTAAATTATACATGTTACAGATATAGAAAAGATGAAATATGAATAAACAGAATAATACATTTCGACGTCCTTTAGTTGTTCCATTCATAGATGGTTCCCTAACCAATAGTAGGTCAGTAAATACATTATGTGAAGCATCATGCTCGATGCACCTTTCATCATTATCACCTTTATATAATGTTGATGTAAAGATTGGTAGCTCTTCTTCACAGGAGGGACTCATATCCTCATAAGAACCTCCTTGTTCTTTACCAATTGTAGGGTTGACGTGCGGCTCATCGTCTTAGGCTCGAGACTTACTAGTGTCCCCTTCCAAATGACTCGCCAATGTTGTGCACATATTCTCTGGGATGGCCATCATCTTTCTCTGCACCTCCATTAATTGTGAAATATCCGCCCTCATAGAGCTGGACTCCGCCTGAAGATTGGCCTCATGGGGCTGGACTCCGCCTGAAGAACGATCACTTGTGCACTTAAAGCACCTAGCCTGATGGCTTGCTCTTCAGGTAAATCTACACACACGTCCTCACGAACGTGCCTACGCACGCGGTCCTCCCAAACCTCGCGGTCACCCAGAATGGCTTACGCGATTGTATCGATCTACATCATACAAATATATATGAATTAGTAATAAATAATCAATGGTAATATAACCAACCAAATTTGAAATATTCTAAAATGCTTACCGCACACCTTTTAGGCCAAGCTTCTCCTCCCCTTGATTTTATAAAAAAATTGCAACAATCCTGTCGTTTCACCTTAGCGGCGAAGGCTGGTTCAAGTCAACATAGTTGGCAGCACATGTCAACTTCTCCAGATAAAACAGCTGCATCGAAATGAACTTATTAGTAAATATATGTATCTTATAATGCAAAAGTAATACCAATGTACACTAAATATATTACCTGTATAAATAACAAGTATTTGATAATCCTATGGCGGTGGTTGTTTTGATACCTCGCGACAATATCCGTAAAATATTTAAAACAAGCAGAAGCCCAATTCTTCTGTTGGATGGTCGCGGGTGACTTCACAACCTGCAATCATGAATGATTGACGATTGGTTTTGATCGAGGAGATAACAAAACCTCGATAGTGTACAGCACAAAGGCTTGACTCCAACGGTCACCGTCAGACTCCTCAATCAAGAATTTCGACAAGGAATTCATCATAATATCACCTTTGGCGTTCACCCACTTCACCTTTTGATATTTTATCTCATTAAAATAACCATCAAATTTTATCTCCTTCCAACCGTCAAAGATTCCCATTATAAAAGTCACATCATTTGCGGTAACTTTGAATGTCGACCCATGGACATTCAACATGCAGGTAGCTGAATCCAAGCAACCTAATAGTTGCTGTAAGAAGTTCCTCCTCAGTTTGTGACATTTAATTTCCAACAACCCTCTGAATCTCATCTCCACGACCGCTCTCCTCTTCCCCTCATCGAAATTTGCAACAAGATCCATAAAATTATCGGGTGTACAGCGTGTGAGCAACTTTCGTTTAAAGGAAAGTCTTCTCAGATGACTAGGACCGGATTTTTCCGCTCTAATTTCAATGGCACGGATTTCATTTTCCTTCAAATAATTGAGTTTCACTTCCTTCGTTATACTTTTCAACTCTAAAGCTAGATCTTTTCGTGTCTGCAAATCAGAAGCTCACTTAAATTGCAATCAAAATTTATTTATTCCATGTTATAATGCATTGTTTGTTTAAACAAATTTACTTCATGCCCACTAATCTTTTCACCTGCTGGCCTCATTTTAACAGATTCTTTCGCACTGTTTTAGTTTTAAACAACCACATTAACATTGCAACAATTAATATGAATATATATAATATCAAATTGATGATCTCATTAATTACTTACAAGTATACAAATAAACCCTTTTGTGCCTTCTGCACGTTGACATTTGTGTTAGCCATCTATAATATATGTTAGTGTAATCAAATTTAGTCATATGATAATGTCTTCTTATCATGATTATTCCTGATACTAATTTATAATGGATTGAACATCATCTAGTAAGAATGCTAAAATAACATACCAATGTTATTTTCTTGTATACATCTACCTCTATTATGCTATTAATCAGCTTTATGCAATGACTATTTGAGATAACGAATTAATTGGAAGTGACATATATCAACAATCATTATAGATGATAAACACTATGTGTAAATAATTTAAAGAATGCAAGAAACATATTTGATCTAGTTGCAGCATGCTCTTCTCCAAGTTTTTTCATGATAAATGTCCAAATCTATAAATTTATATAGTTAAAAACTCTATAAATGTCCAAATCTCTATAATCATATAAAAAATGACGTTTATTATGTAGTTCTCTCTAAAATAGGACTTTCCATTTTATTTGATTGCTTGAAGGATAACAAGTACAATAGTAATAATCTAATAACAAACATACATCTTGTATAACATAATTTCCATGAAAGAAAACAACCTCAAATAATATCTCCTTCCAACTACAATATTCTGTATAGAAACATGAAAAAAACAAATAAATGAGAACTAGTCTACAATATAATAAGTTCCATTTGATTAAGTAAATCAAATTCAGGCTAATGATATTGAGACATAATTCTTGGTGACGATATAGAAAATCTAACAGCCAAAAGAAAGGTATAAAATCTCTGAAAATAAAAGTCTATTTTATTTATTAAACATGTTGAGGCTTGCTCCTTTTGGTCCTCAACTTTAAACCTTAACCAGAAAATATGTGAATGTGACTTCTAAGCTCCCAATGGCAAAGTCAGTGTGTTGTTCAACCCTCAATACAGTTATGATAGAAAAAGTGGGTGAGAACCTTCATTATTGTTGGAAACATATTCCAACTTCTTTAGGATCGTCCTAGATTACGGTTGATTCACAAGTTGAGACCTGTTCATTTAGTAAAGTATCATATTCCCATCAATTTTGTTGTTTAAGGCAGTATGTTAGAGTGATTTACATGATCTTAGGTCAGCCACTTCGACCAAGAAAAAGAATAGAAAGGAAAGAAAACTAATGCTTTCTCGCATGTCATACGAGGCACAATATTTATTTCAAGTTGTGACCAAGCATTAGCTGGCATTCCCTCAGCACCTGAGAAAAGGGTAGTCTCCATATGAGTTTTCAATGATTATTCAAGTAAACTTACTGACAAAGCCTGACATAACCAATTTTTGTCTTGCTTACCTACAAGACTTTACCTGAAACCTATTAATTAACATTTGATAGATATGCCTAAATAACCAAAAGTATCAAGGTAGCAAGTGGACACTACTGGCTAAATAACCAAACATGCATTTAGAAGAGCATTGGTGAATGTCCAGTAAAAAGGATTACCCAGTGAGTAGCACCCAAAGCTGAAATATATTATTTCAAAACTAAAACCTTAAGGTTTATTTTTAGCGCCTTAAGTTGAAAGAGAGAGAAAGAGAGAGACAATGAGAGAGAGAGCACCAACGACAGAGAGGGAGAGCCGACGGTGGAGGAACAACACTGATGATAGAGAGGGAAAGCGGACGACGGAGAGATCACTGATAACGATGAAGAGAGAGCATGTACGATGAACACACAAAGACCGAAAGAGAGAGCCTAGAGGATGGAGAGAGAGAGGCTGGAAATTGGGGTAAAAATCATCAAATATTACATGCCGTAGAGCTTCAGAAAATCTTGGTGTAGTTTGATGGCAGAAAATCTTGGTGTAGTTTCAAATATGAACGAGCTCCACGTTTTTGTGGTCATATTGTGCATCTAGAAAAATTTTACAAGGAGAAGGAAAATCTTCTGAAGGAGGGTTCCAACGAAGGACAGTATGGTGATTCTAAAGCGTCGTTCCTTCCTATGGGGGGAAACACAGTCCTAATGGTCAGGTATACCATAGTTCCAGAGGTAGATCCGGCGGGGGTCGGTACAGAGGAGGCAGATCTGGCGCTCAGAATGAATTTCGACGGATGCCTCTCGCTGGTCGGAGGGAGATCGTTCAGCCTCTGGATATTCAGGGTCGACGGGTTCAGGTGGTGTGGACGGTACTTCGACCGGGGTTGATTCTGTGACTAAGGTTCCGGTGAACTTGATCGGCAACGAGTTTGATGGCTTTATGTCTATTAATGCCGGAAAGAATGGTTTACCGACGGTTAAAGGGAATGTTCAGGCTGCCGACGAGCTTCAGGTGAGTTTTTAGGCCGAGGGCGTGATAGATGGGAGCGAGCAGTCATCGGTTCCAAAATCTTCACAATTTCCTTCTATGGTGCAGATTTCTCGGGGAGGTTTAGTAATATCATCACCTGCTATGGAGATTTTAAATGATAATGGAAATAAGGGGGAGCATTTTATGGGATTGGTGATAAAGGTAAGCAAATAATGGAGGTGGGTAAGATTAATTCTGGCGTGTGGAGTGCTGGAAATAAAGAGGAGCATTTTATGGGATTGAGTGATAAATGTGAGCATTTAATGTAGCCAGGTGAGGAAAAGATTGGCGTGGGGGAATGATGTAGATAAAAGAAAGTTTGTTGAATAAGGTGAAGGAGGCTCCTACACGTGACATTTTCAGTGGAGGAGATGTAATCAAACCGGACGCACAGCAGGTAGAAATTAATGTCAAAGCTGCTGATGTCACCATGGAGATCCACACACAAATTCCAAGGGGAAATTGAGCTTAGTTTTGACCCTCATACACTGTACCAATTATTGAGAAATTGGAGAATATGGGTAAGCAAACGAAATCAAAAAAGAAGGATGGGGAAAAGGCATAACATGCACGTGAAGATGATGATTCGAAGGAGGATCCTAATTTGTCGAAAAAATTGAGGCATGATGATATCGTTTCTCGTATGGTGGAGGTAGGCCGTCTGGACTGATCACATTTCATTAGATGAAGCTAATATGTTGAAATTGTTAGGATGTGGGGAGTTTCTTGACAACCCAATCTTTAAAGAAGTTGTTTAAGCTTCATTTTCCGGATGTGATTTTGTTAATCAAGACTAAAAATGACCCTAAAAAGATCGATACAATTAAAAGGGCGTTGGATATGAAATATGTTCTTAGAGTTTATCTATGTGGTCCTAGCGGTGGTCTACCTTTATTTTGGAATTACAATGACTCTGTTGTGATTTGCAAATATTTGGATTTCTTTGTGGAAGCTGTTGTTACTGATATGGTTTCTAATAAACAATAGAGATTGTTCGGTGTGTATGGTAGTACCAATGAGATTATTCACAGAAATCAATGGAATATTTTACAAAATCAGTTTTCTGAACCGTTTTATACTTGTGGTGAATTTAATACTTATTCTTTCCCGTCAGAAAAAATGGGTGAGAACCAATTTAATTGGGCCTCGATGGATGACTTTAATCAATTTATGTTCAACTACAAATTAATTAATTTGTGTTATTCCAGTGTCCCTTTCACATGGACTAACAAGAGAAGGGATGGTAAACCTATTTAAGAGAGGCTTGATCTGTGTTTGTGTAATGAACATTGGTTAGAGATCTTCCCGGAGTTTAAACCCCATCACATTCCTTGTGAGGGTTCGGATCATGTAGCCCTTCTGGTTGACACGCACAAGAATTTTCTAGAATTGGAAGCACGTCTTTCGTTATGATAAGGGATGGGCCTCCTTTGAGAGATGTCAAGATACGGTTGAGAATTGTATTGGTGGAGATATGAAATTGAAGACGTTCGTTGATAAAATTGCGAAGATCAAACATGGTTTGATTGAGTGGAGGAAGAACGAATCGTTAGCAAATTCTAAAAGGCTAGTGAATTTACTTGAATTTAAAATTAATAATTTGTATAAGAAACATAATTCTAATGTTTCCATACAAGTTATTAATGATTTAGAGGATTATCTGGAACGTGCAATCATTGAGGAGGAAAAGTACTGGCGTGACCGATTTAAAGCTGATTGGTTGAGGGAGGGTGATAAAAACATCAAGTTTTTTCACTCTAGAGTTAATGGGAGACGAAGACACAATAAGATTCATGGCTTATGGGATTTGGAAGGCAGATGGGTGACAAACCATGGGGAGCTTATGCTTGTGGCGTAAAATTATTTCATGGACTTGTTTAAGTTATCTTGGCCTAGTGACTTTAGCCGGGTTATGAATTCATTTAGAGGGAAATTGGAGGTGATTGATGCTAAAGCCTTAATCTAGCTTGTGGTTGTGAGCGAGATTGATAGAGCTGTGAAAGATGTTGGCGGTTCCAAGGCACCTGGCCTAGATGGTTTCCTGTAAGCTTCTACCATCAAATTTATGGAGTGATTAGTAACAATATCTATGATATGGTTTTCAATTTTTTTGACAATTTTATATTGACGGAGGGGATTAAGTACACTCATATCACGTTAATTCCTAAGAAAAAAAGCCCCTAGAGTATGTCTGATCTCAGGCCTATTAGCCTCTACAATGTTTCGTGTAAGATTATCTCGAAGGTCCTAACTAATCGCCTATGTGTGGTCATTGATAAACTTGTTAGTAACTCTCAAAGTGCATTTATACTGGGTAGGTGTATTGGTGATAATGTTTTGATTGCCTATGCGATTCTTCACTCCTCTTAAACTCACGGAAGGAGAGGGTAAAAAGAAGCTACGATCATGCTTGATATGTCTAAGGCTTATGACAGAGTGGAATGGGATTTTGTTGTTACAGTTATGTCCAGAATGGGTTTTCTTGAAGTTTGGTGTAAATTGATATATTTATGCATTTCCTCTGTTTCTTTCAGGGTTCTTCTGAATTGAGATGTTTTCGGCACATTTTTATCCAGAGAGAGGATTACGACAGGGAGACCTATTATCTCCTTTTATGTTCATCCTCTATTAGCTTTTTCTTCTCTCTTGGGGGACTCGAAAAATTCTGGCATTATTCAAGGTTTCAAAGCCTCGAGGTCTGGTCCCTCTGTTACCCGCCTCTTTTTTGCTGATGATAACATTTTATTTTTAGTGCTAATGTCCATGTTGCTGATCAGAATAGACTGGTGGGAGTTTTGAACTTTGTTAGTAAGAACGCGTTTAATACGCGTCTTTTTGCCGTTTCCCATTTTTTTGTCGTTTGCCACTTTTTACTGAAAGATACAGAATAATACGCGTTTTTTTAGAGTCAGTCGTATAATATGCGTTTAATACGGAAAGCATATTACACGCGTATACTAAAATGGCCAAATACGCGTTTTCCCCATTCTCCTACTCGGTGCTGCACTGCTGCTCTGCTCCTTCGTGAAACATCCTGCTCTACGTCCTGCTGCTTGCTCGGCGTTGCTCTACATCCTGCTTCTTGCTCGGCGCTGCTCTGCATCCTGCTTCTTGCTCGGCGCTGCTCTGCATCCTGCTTCTTGCTCGGCGCTGCACTGCATCCTGCTTCTTGCTCCGCGCTGCTCTACTCTTGCACTCCTGCATCCTGCTTCTTCCATTCAAGGGCTGGAGTCTGTGGACTTCGACAGAGCTTTTCCCACTCAGACGACCTAGGGCTCGAAGATTCTCATTGATTTACAGGTTTAATTCTCTGGTCTCCTTCACTTCAAATTTTTTGTTTTTGATTTTATGTTTGATTTGAGGTTTAATTCTTCGAGACCTAGGTCGTCTGAATTTTGATTGTTTTCCCATTCTGCTTGCTCGGTGCTGTTTCTGAATTTTGAATCAAAGTCTGAATTTTGATTGTTTTCTTAGAATTTGGAATTGAAACCCCATTCACTGTCCCTCGGGTCTTCTTCTTCACTATGGCCTACAGCATGCAAAGGGTTATGAAGGTTTTCGTTGAAGAAACAGAGTAGAATTACTAGGTGAATTCGTTGAAAAAAACTGTAAAAGCCGATACTGTTTTAATTAAATTCCATTAGTTGATAAATGCATTTTGTTCTAGTTGAATCACTTGATAGGTAAATTTTGTTCTAGTTGATTGTAGAAAATTTTGTGCTTCTCGTGACTTCTCTGAATTGAATTGGATTGTAGAAAATTAAACTGATTTGGACTTGATTAATTATGTTCTGGTTAGAGTTGGACTTCTCAGAGTTTCTGTCAATTCAAATTTTGTCTTGTTTATAGGTTTTATTGATTCTATTTCAGATTTTCTGAATTTTGATTATCATAGTGAGGAAAAAAGATAAGTTCTAGGATTACGCTGAGCAGACAAAGAATCGTTTCAAGTGCAAATTTTGTGAGAGAGATTTTACTGGAGGGATTTCTAGAGTACAGTCTCATTTATCTGGAATTAGTGGTCGTGATATTGATATATGTAGTAAAGTACCGGAGGAGGTTCAAGCTAGCGTATTTTTTAATTAGAGATTCAAGTTCTCAGTCTAGTAAGAAAAGAAAAAATGATTCGGTTAATGAAAGTAATGAAGGATCAAACGCTTGCTCTTTGGGTCTATCTAATCAGGCTCAAACCACAATCCCAGAATTCTCTACTAAGAAAGAGAGGAGCAATGTTGACAAAAAAATTGCTCAGTTTTTTATCATGAACAACATAGCATTTAATGTTATTCAGTCCAAGTCATTTCTTGACATGAGTAAAGTTTTAGGTGATTTTGGTTGTGGTTATACTGTACCTAGTTATTCAACGCTTCGTACTAAGTTAGAACCTGAGGCAAGAACAGATGTTGAGACTTATGTTGCATGTGTAAAACAATCAAAGACTAGTACAGGTTGTACTATTATGTTAGATTCTTGGACAGAAATAAGAAGACGGTCATGTGTTAATGTTATCGCTAGCTCACCGTTAGGTGCTATTTTTTTTAGATCGTTTGAATGTTCACATGAGAGATTGACTGGTGAGTATATTTATAACATTCTTTCTTCCGTCATCGATGAAATTGACCCTGATCATGTTGTGCAAATAGTTACTGATAATGCCTCAAATTATGAGTCTGCTAGTTGCATGCTGATGGGAAAATATCCTCGATTATACAGAACTAAATGTGCAGCCCATGGTAATCAAATTGAATGGGTGAAAAGTGTGATTGATGATGCAAAAAAAATAGTAGATTACGTGTATAAGCTTCATATGGTATTGCAATTGATGAGGAAATATACAGATGATAGGGAGTTAAAATTTATGTGTAAGACTAGATTTGCTTCGAACTTTTTGATGCTTCAATCGATAATTGATCGTGAAAAAAATTTGAGAATTTTGGTTGCATCTTCTGAATGAAGGGGTTTGAATTTTACTAAGACTGCACAGGCTAAGTTAATGACTTCAATAATTCAGAATAAATCTTTCTGGGTAGATGCGAAAGATTATGTGAATGTTGTTGAGCCTCTGGTGAGAGTTCTTCGATTAGGAGATGGTGATGGATCTACATCGGGATATTTATATGATCCTATGGAGAGGGCACGAGAAGCGCTTGATCATATTGTGTAAAAGATCCTTCTCGTTATTCTCTTATGATGAAAATATTTGAGCAGAGAAGAGAGAAGAACATTCTCCATAAGGTACATGTTACTGCTGCACTTCTTAATCCAGCTTATATGGTTAGTGAGAAGTACAAAGAAGACAACATTGACATTAGAGAAGGGGTTGAATATCTTATTCAATAGTTGGGCTCTTTAGATGAAAGAGATCAGCTGGTAACTGAATTAGTTAAATATCGTTTATAGTTTCCGCCCTTGTTCAATTGTACAGTCACTGCTATGATAAACACTAGTCATCCTCGTAAGTGTTTCTTCGTTTTGAATTAGATTTTCATATGTTTTATGTTGATTTAATTCCTAATGTAAATAGTTGCATTTATAGGTATTTGGTGGCAGCTTAATGGTTCAATATCCCCTATATTGCAAAAGATTGTAATATGAATTGTGAGTCAACCGTGTAGCTCGTCAGCTTGTGAAAGAAATTGGAGTGTATGGGAAGCAGCCCAAACGAAAAAGAGAAATAGATTGGCACCGCCAATGTTGGATGATTTGGTGTACGTGAGCATGAACTCTTTGATGATGATGATGTATAAGAATCGTGAAGTGCTGAATATGACGCCTATTGATCTTTCTAAGATCAATCCATTTGCTGAAGAAGGATTTGAAGAAGAACCAAAATGTTTTTTGAAGAATAATCATTTGCTTTAGATGACATGAGCTTGTGCAACTGGTCTGAGCTGCTTCGTACCCCAAACGAATCTTGTTTTGATGAAACTTTACCACCCGATGATCCCATTATTTGATAGTTTTTATTAATTCAATTAGTTTTTATGGATTGAATATTTTGGAATAATGACTATATTTTGTATGAATAGAATACTATTAATTGATCAATATATTTTAGTTTATGAAAATGTTTAAGTAATTTGTAGAATGATATTTTTTGTCATATTCATAATATATTGTCATATTAAAATTTATTTATAAATTTTAAAGCCGTATTTTTAGTACCAAATTTTTGAAAAGAAAATGTATGATACTCGTTTAAAACCTATATCTGAATTTTTACGTATCACGTATTATTGACCGAATTTTAGCCGAATGTTTTACCGTTAAATTCTCGAATTATGCGTGCCGAATAATACTCCGTATTTTTGCCGTCCCCAAATTAACTAACTATGATTTTGAATATGGAAACTAGTAGTAGCATCGGTAAAATACGGGGTTGGAGATAAATTTTGAGTTAGCAAAGAGAGATCTCTTTATGAGAATAAGGAGCGTGTGATCAACCGTATTCATGGATGGTCTGAAATTATGATTAAAGCCATTGGGCAAGCAATTCTCGTATATGCCATGTCCTACTTTAAATTACCCCACACATTGATTGATGATCTATGCATCTGACTCGGAAAATTTTGGTGGAATGGTTCTCCAGATAAAACTGGTATCTCCTGGGCGTCCTGAAAGAGACTTTGTGGGAGTCGTGACTCAAGTGGGAGACCTTCAATGTTTCAACCTCACTATGATAGCCAAGCAAGGATGGAGAATTATCAATTTACCGAATATTCTTTTATCCCATTTTTTGAAGGCCAATATTTCAGGAACTCATATTTTTTGAAGGCCAAGGTGGGATGCAAACCGTCATGAGGGTGGCATAGTATTTTAGAAGGGAGGAAAGTGCTTGAACATGGTAATCTTTGGCGTGTTGGTGATGGCAATAGTATCGATATTTGGAAGGACACATGAATTCTAGACCAGAACTCTTTAAATCGGTGTCTAATCCTTCTCAGGGGTTGACTAAGGTGAATGAGCTCATTAATCACATGGGGTTTTGGAACGAAGGACTAATTTCTAAGATATTTTACAAGGAGGATGTTGACATTATTAAAACTATTCATTTGAGTCCATACTACTGTATGGATAAAATTGTTTGGTTTCACGCTAGAGATGGTCAGTACTTGGTCAAAACAGGATACAAGATTGCAGTCAATATGTTGGTTCACGTAAATATCAAACGCCATGGGCCAGGATTTATGAGTTCTCCCACTAACAACGAAACATTTTGGAGAGGCATTTGGAAACTTCAAGTTGCTCCTAAAATCAAAGACTTCGTGTGGAGAGTAAAACGAGATTTTATTGCACTCAAACTTAACTTAAATAAGAATGGGATGTCCATTAATGATGTTTGTTCCATTTGTGGTCGAGCTTCAGAAATGAGCTTGCATTTATTTTTTCAGTGCTAGTTAGTAGAGCCTTTTGGTTTGCGAGTTACCTTGGTATCAGATCAGAAGCTTTAATTGGTGATGATTGTTTCTCCGTTTGGAAGAAAATATTCACATTGCTGAACAAGGGTCCCAACACAGAAGATAATTTGGCTTGGTTTTGCTACGGTTTATGGTGCTTATGGAAGATCAGGAATTCTTCTTATTTTTCAGTTTCAATCTGACCCCCGCTATTGTTGCTATCACAGACAAACAAGCGTCAGAGTTTCAGAGATCTATTTCCATCCAGGTTAACCAGATGGATCTTGCTATCCCTGAGCCTCAGAAAGGTCATGTGAGTTCTTCTAATTCTTGGAATATTTTGACAGATGCGGCTTGGACTAAAGGAAGAGGAGGTTTGGGTTTTGTTATTTCGAACCCCGCGGACAGAGTATGAAGATTGGTTACCATCCAATTGAACATAGAAGAGATGTGTCTTTGGCCAAAGCGATGGAGATCTTCTGGGGTATTTGTAATGGAGATATCCCTGATGGTGCCTTATTAAGGGTTAATAGTGATGCTAGGGAGGTGATTGACACTTTATCTTCTGCTTCTGAGATAGTTTAGGCAATGATTCCATCATTGCCAAAATTTTGCAATTTAAGTCGGTGTTTGAGATTTCTTTTATCATGTTCCTAGGTGTTTTAATGGTGTTGCTCATGACCTTGCTAAGCGTGGCCTCTTTGGTGGTTGTAGTATTTGGAATGATTGTCTTCCACTTTGGTTATCAGTAGGTAGGGCTAAGCAATTCAGTGCATAGGGACTCCTTTCTTTTATGTGTGTCTGTTTTTGTAATAGTTCCTGATTTTTAATACTTGTTTTTGGCTAGTACTCTATTTCCTTTTTTAGGTTTTCCTCATTGGAGTTCTTTTCAGGAAAGGTTTTAATGAGGCAAGTCAAAGGGGCTTCTTTGAGATTTATGTTGGTTGTGACTCTGCCTATGGCGTTCCTTCCAACTCTCTTCTTTGCTTTGTTTAGTCTAGATTAGATGATGATGATGCTAAAGAGGTGCCAGCCTAGTTAGGATATTCTAGTGCACCTATTGATTTCTTTCTCCATCTTGAGGTGTCAGTTTTATGCCCTGGGATATGCTCCTTGCAATTATGTATCCTCTTTTTTTCTTATTAAAAAAGGGTTCTTTCTATTGGGGTTTTTTACACTGCTTCTCTTTGACAAAAAAAAACCTCAGTGCCTATAAAATGATGAAGAGATCCATGTCCTTGAGAGCAAACACTAAGTGAAAGTCAACGAATTTAAAGATTTAGCCCTCATCATTGCCAATGATGATAATATCATCAACATACTATTGGGGTTTGGCCTAAAAATATGAGAATTCTATGATTCTCCTGACATTATTTTTGAATTATATTAATATAATATTCTTATATTTATTAGAAAATATGCCTCAAATTCCTTGTGACATAGTTTCTTATTTTGTGGAGATATTTTAAGGAAAAGATTTATGTGATATTGGGACTTGAGTGAGTTTCCTATTTTGAATAGTAATGAAATTATGATCTTTAGAGGTTATACTTGTGATGTTATGATTTAGGGTTTGAAGACTATACTTCGAGAAATGTTGAAAGGTGGCTTTATTCTAAAAGGAGCATCTCGTGGAGAGGAGGCTCTGCCCTAGAGATATAGGGTACCCTTATCAGGTGAGAAATGACTCTATCCTAGGAGGGATACCCCATGATGTTGAGAGGCTAGTTAGAGGACTTTGCCTATGTTGAAATATAATCTGATAGAAAAGTAATGACTTTCATCTAGGCTAGTTATGATTTCCAAGGTATAGTTTGTTTGTGCATATGTGTGTTGTATTATATTTGAGTATAATGAAATTTGAGTTATGTGGTTTTGAGTCGATGTTGAGTTTGTAATGATATTGTTTAATGGATAACCGTGGGCGTAGCCTAGTTGGCTATACCACGTTAAAAATATCATTTTGTTATTGTTTGTTCACGCTTGCGTTACAACAATATGCAATACATTCTTGTAAAATGTCCCCAAGTATAATAATATTTTATTTATGTATACTATTGATTTTAATGCATAAAGGCAAGATATTTATCTAAGGGTTATTTATGATTTGTAAGTATTATTTTCATAGTCTAGTAAATGTGAGAACTTTACTAAGATGGACTTTAGTGCATTAAGTCTATCATGTAGAGTGAGACTTAACTTGATTTTATGTGTTAGTGTATTTAGAATGTATTGAAATGACTAATGAGCTTTTTTTAGTAAAGTCATGTTTAGAAAATCACAACTCATTATTATTATATTATGAGTTCTCATAATCTTGAGAGTTGTGAACTCATATTTAATGGTTCATTTGTAGCCCTCTCCGCTTTCATGCTCCACACTTTGCTCGAAATCCCTCAAAGAGGCGCTGCTTATGTGTGTTTTGAGTTGTTAACATTGTGAGTTATCTTTTCGTGATTTAAGTGGATTAGAAGTGTTTCAGTTCAATCCTAGAGATTTTCATTTTATCTCTGAAAATAACTTCCTCTAAGAAGAGGTTGAGGAGCACTTGAAGGAGGCTAGGAGTGAACTCCTTAATCCTCCTTCCATTGATGAACTTCTCAGACTTCTTCACGTAATTGTAGATTTCTTCCTTATTGTGCTTACAATTGTCTATTTGTGTCTACACTGTTTTATTCCTGGTAATTGCTTACTTGCTTCTGACGAATTTATAAAGCAAAGGACTATGAATGACTTATGAGAGTGAATGTTGCATCAAATGAATGTTGCATCAAATGGTATTTGGCGTTTTAATATAATGGAAAAACTTTGAGCGGGATATGAATATTGGATAACTGGATGGTTATTTATATGAATTGGTGATTGTCAATGTTGGAAGGACATGTGATGAGTAAAGATGGCTATTTATTGAATCAGTGGTTTTGGTAGTTCATTGTGTTATAAGCATGATCAACGGATGATATCGTATAGCATTAGCAACTTATTTGACAACGCAGTCCCTGATCAGTAGAACAATGGTACATCTAGCATCATTACCGCAACTGCAGCAACCGCAAATAAATTTTGTTTTAATTAACGTGCCAAATCTTAATTTTTAAAATTCTTTAATGTTTCATGTGGATAATTCAATTAAGTGATGATTCAGCATAGTTCAACTTTTTGTTTCTCGTATTTACTATTAGTTTGGATTAATATTTTTGAGTTTATTGGTTATATTGAAACAAAAGATATAATATTTCATGAAGACATGCTTTTTATCTATTTGTTGCAAAAATTTATGAGCTTTTTGCCAAAAGAGCTAACAGAAACAGCAGAATCCAAAATTCACACTGTAATTTTTTTTTAATTTAATGGTGGGTAAGAACATAAATTATGTCCGGCATATAACTTATTGTTTAAGATGTTAATATTGTGAATCTAATAGTTTCATCCTTTAAAACTTCTATTAATAATAAGAAAGATTTAAGAGATACAAACCTTATGATAGAATTATCAAGAACGGGTCTCAAGTCATATAAGGGTTAATCTTTAAATATTAAAATAATCTAGTTTTGTTGGAGAGGTGAAACTATTTCCTTTTCATTTAACCTCTATCTTGCACATTCTCAACTTTTCTACTATACATTGGTGTTGGTATTTCTCCCGTTTGTCTACTTCAACACTCCATTTGTTGGTTTTATTTTTCTTAATTAGCTTGTGTTTGAATTTTAAACCATTGAGAGAATCTCTTCTCCAATGGTGGATTAATATTCTTTAATCTAATTTTTTTCTAATATGGGTTTTACATGCAATGGTGAATTTTTTTCTAACAGATCTTATTATATTTTATTTGAGTTTTAATCTATTTGAAATATATCTAGAGTCAAATTTACTCGTCAGGTAGATATTTACTTGTCTGAGTGGAGCAATTTTGGTTCCAGTAGATAGAATCTATATTTGATGAGAAATCATTCAGAGAGTCATAACATTATGGTCTGGTCAATAATATAATGGTCAAGAAATCAACAAATATATGTAAAAATAAATTTCATGATTTTATTTGAATAAATAAACACCTTTTACATATTATTTACCTTGTTTTACATAGTATAAAATATAAATCAGACATAAAAATATATTAGTCTAAAGGTGAAATTGAAATTGACAATAACATTGTAACTTTTTTAATTTGTACATTATATCGAAACAAACAAAATAATTTAACATTCTCACAATTATATTAAAATAATCTAAACTTTTACTAGAATTTTATTTTTTTACAATCATATTTTAATAATTTTATTTTAAAAATTATTTATACTTAATTTTATATCAAACGGTCTGGAAGTATTACAAAAGAGGAAATAAACTCTCAGTCTCGAAATATCCAAGACTGATTTGAACCGTATTTCGTTTTACATCCCACAAAACCCAATCCAGCCCAATGGATGAGGGGAGATTAGCCCTCTTAGAAGCTTCAAAGTTTGAGGAAGCTTGCAAAATGGCACTTCAAATTTCGAATTTTCCAAAATGTCGAGCCACTCCGACAGATTTACACACCACCTAGCGAAGACTAGCCCAATAACTTATCAGAACGAATAGCTAATGGGCTAGCAAACCAGCATTTGAAGAACAGATGAACAACAAGACTCTCATACTCTAAATCGCAAAAAAAAAGTTTCTACACAAATAGTTATTTAATAGAAACTTAAAACAAAAATGATCTAGGTCTTAAATTTATAATATATAATCAATGATATATTAAAAGTGATAAGAGAATTTGAATCATTTTTAAACCATATTATCCAACCATACATCCTAATTTTTTATAAATCACCATCAAGATATTAACTCAATAATAAATTTTAAGTATTTATTTCATACAAACATCCATAATATTATTAATTAATTGCTCTCAATAAGTTATCTTAAATTAAACTTACACTATTTTTAGTACACATGTAGACTATTTTTTTTTAGAACTTAATAGAATACTCAAGATTTTTTTTTGAATAGTTATACTAACTTTAAAAAAGATTAGTCTGTCGCTAATAGTAAGTTGTGAAAGTGAGTAGATTAAAATTAATAAACAAGTTAATCAAATACAGATAAAATATTATAGGTTAAGAATTCCACCTATATACGAGACATATCTTGAATAATAATACATTAAAAGTCACATAAAAATAAATACATTTTATGAATGATTTTATCTGGCATATTTACTATTCTAACGCTATTATTTTATACGTTTATATGTGACTGAATAACACATATACTTATACATATTTAATGGATTCAATAAAATAAAATAAAAATATTTTAATTATTCTTTTTAATATATTAATTATTAATTTTGATTAATTAATAATTAATTACAACATTTTTAAAGTTATTTTGTTTATTAATTTGTTAACTTTGATTTTTATCTCTCAATTTTTTCATATTTCTTACAAAAAATATTTTATTTTTACTCTCATCTGCACTTATTTTAACATGAAGAAATCGTCAATCAAATTTTGGTAGCTTATCACAAGTTTAATACTTTTATCTACTATAAATAATATTAAACCATTGAACATAAAAATTATTATATGTATCAAATTATTATATCACGTACAACACACAACACACATGACTAGTAATAATTAAATAAAGTCACATACTATTGGTATATTAAAAATTAGTAAAATGTTATAGCTTTGATTCCTTTTATACTACTATAAAATATGATCTCCCACAAATAGTTAACAAAGAAATTTTGAAAATCCAAACTATATATATTTGAAACTCTGTAGATCCCGACAACGGTTTCATTTGCAAAAAACAGGGGAAGAAAAAAATATTTTTTTTAGAAATGTCCTTTGAAATAGGTAACTAACTTATATAACATCAATATTTTCTCTCTTCTACCTCTTACATACAAGGACAATCAATCCACTTGGCCTTCTCCTATTTTTTTCATGTGCTTGCTCTTTAGGTCACCATTTTTTAATTAAAAGGTGACCTAAGTATGTATTTTTTATAAACTACTACTAATTGTGTAGAAGTTAATATGTGCACGTTTATGTTGTTAATTTTTTTTTATGAATATTTACTGTATATAAGATGTTAATATTGTTTTATATATTTTAGCAATGATTGTTTTGTGCAGAGTTATTCTGAAATTTATTGTATTTAATATAGTAAAGATGTTTTATATGTTTATTTTTGCGTTAACTAAATGATAATTCTGATTTAGATAATCATGGTAATCATTATCAATAAACTTCTTTGTATTTAATGCCGAGATGATATGCGATGGTGCATGAGAGTTTGTACCCCTAAACTTGAATTCAGCCACACCATGAGGTCTAAAATCGTTCGTGACATATTTGTTGCCAGCCAATCCCTTCCCGATATCTGGCCTCAAATTTTTGTGAAATTGATGTGCATCTCTCTTTAGTGTACACTAGCTACAAATCAAAACTATACAACTTTTCAAATTTTCTTTCATACTGCATCAAGGTCATCGTTTCTTGAGTGAGGAAGATAAACTCTGCCTCCTTTTGTCTTAGGAAAAATTCTTTGGAACGACTACATGTGATAGGTTCTCATCAATATCGTGTGTCCTCTTTGTCAGTCCCCACCAACGTACAACATATTTCTTCAGCGTGAATCTGGCACATGAGACCTTGCGATGATCCTCACATTCCTAAACATGAAGGCAACCTAAATCTCAGAAATCAATGCGCGCTACTGTATCTCCTAAAGTCCCCTCGAACTGAGATGAGTACAACTTTCTAAAATAAGCTTTCGCTTCATTGACGAATCCACCTGTGCGGCCTTCCCTACAACCATCTTCTCTCCATTGCATAAGGTAATGTAAAAATTCTTGATAGTTTCCCTAGTTGTTCTTCTCCTCACCCGCTGCGCTAGGAGCCACTCCAATACGGTTTCAAGGTGTCATTGTGATCTTTGATAATTTTCATAAACATGCAATTAATTAGTCATCAACAATGAGTAACTAGATAAGACAAACATAACATTATCCGTAAAGATACACGACTTCCTAAATCATCACACTAGACCTCAAATATATATATCCCAAACTCTTAGTTAACTGGAAAAAAGGCTACAGAATCTTAACTTTAAGCCCAACTACCATTATTGCCGCACCCAAGGTTCATATTGCTGGTAAAACAGTCTTCTTAAACACGTAGGAAAGAAAGGTCAATATGTCATTTTTAAAATTTATTTTACTCAAACAGGATAAATAAAATCTTCAAATTGTTTAAAACAGATTGAAAATCTTCAAATTGTTTGATAACATTACTCATAAATCTTACCCAACTAAAGCCTTTAAAACACTTACTTATTATATTCTAAGAAGACAATCTAAAGAAAACCTCGCTCAATGCTAGGTCTAGCATCATTCTTGGACTTCCACGTTATCATCATCTAAAAATCATAATAAATAATAAATGAGTAAATAAAACTCAGTAAGTAGAAATTTACATCTACTTAGCACATACATACGCATAAAAATTTAATTCCATCATTAACATGACTATTGACTTAAGCATAGAGAAAATTTTCAATTGACAATTTATCTTATCAAAATTTTAATAGGAGCCGATGATGGCCAACTTCTACAGCAAAACTATTGCCATACCAAACAGAAAGAAATAGAGAATTAAGATCATGAGGGGCATACGAGTGGACTCACCCACACGTTGTGATTCACACTTTATCACTAGGGTGAAACCAATTACTGATAGTCTTCTCACAAGTCTAACCAAAACATAGTAGAAACAAAGTTTCTTACCTTATAGGTAAGCCATATACAAAACAGAGAGTGAACAATAAGTTTTACTCGACAATGCCGAGTGTTCTGAACTTTCTTAATCGATAGACTTTCAACGAACATATCTAAATTTATCGTAACTACGATACTTATGAAAATTCAGACAAGCAAGTTAACCAAACCATCCATGTACAAATTATAAGGAAACAAACAAAAGCACAATGCACCCGTTCTGAAATTAGTAACTGTGTGCGTCTTACTTGCAGTTGCTGCAACTTAAAAATGGCATCTACACCAACTTGATGTTAATAATGCATTTTTGCATGGAGATCTCGATGAAGATGTATACATGGACCTTCCTCCAGGTTTTGGACGATAGGGGAAGATTAGAGTATGTAAGCTTAACAAGTCATTGTATGGTTTAAAACAGGCATCGAGACAATGGTTTGTCAAGCTTTCTATTCATTGTTCATTGGTTACAAGCAATCCAAAGCTGATTATTCATTGTTCGTCCAATTTGAAAGAGAGAGCTTTACTGCAGTGTTGGTAAATGTGGATAACATAATAGTTGCTGGAAATAATTTGAAGAAAATTCAAGAACTTAAGAGATTCTTAAGTGATCGTTTGAAGCATAAGGACCTTGGAAATCTGATTTTTTTCTTGGGTATCGAAGTTGCTCGATCAGTAAAAGGAATTCACTTATCTCAAAGAAAATATTCCCTTGAGATTCTTGAAGAAACTGGCTTACTTGCAGCAAAACTAGCAAACTTTCACATGGAGCAAAACTCGAATTTAACGGAATCAGATGGGGAGCTCTTGACAGATCCATCATCTTATCTGAGACTTGTTGGACGGTTGATTTATCTGCGATCACACGACCCGATTTAGTGTATGCAGTGCATGTACTAAGTCAGTTTATGGGTAAGCCTCGAGTGCCACACTTAGATGCAGCACATCGAGTTTTAAGATACATTAAGCAATCACCGGGACTAGGGATTTTTTTAGCACCAAATAGACCAATTCAGCTGAAGGCTTACTGTGACGCTGATTGGGCTCGATGTAGAGATACTCGAAGATCAATAACTGGTTATTGTATCTTGCATGGGGATTCACTTATTTCTTGGAAAACAAAGAAGCAAACTACTGTTTCACGTTCTTCAGCTGAAGCAGAATATAGGTCCATGGCAACTACCTTTTGTGAAATCACTTAGTTAAAGTATTTACTTGATGATTTGAAGATAAGACATCCACAAGCAGTTGCACTATGTTGTGACAACCAAGCTGCCCTTCATATTGCTTCAAATCTAGTTTTTCATGAGCGCACAAAGCATACCAATGTTGATTGTCATCTTGTTCGTGAAAAACTTCAAGCAGGCATCATCCGGACAGCTCATATACATACCAGTCAACAACCAGCAGATTTGTTTACAAAAGCTCTTGGGTCAATGCATGCAGTTTCATTACTTACTGGACAAGTTGGGTGTTATGAATATACACTCCAACTTCAGGCGGAGTGTTGAGAATAAGAAAGGCAATTAAGATTTGATTTGGTTATATAGTTGACTGTATGATCGTTTTCCTTTCTTAGTTTTGTACAGCCTTGATATAAGCCATTCATGTGATATGCTCCATTATTGTAATTTTCCTTTTTATGCTTTATTTTCTTGTATATAAAGACCCGATTATATGTTAATAATATATGAGTTTCCAATTCTTGTGACTTCTAACCCATTTAAATAACGAAGAGATAACTCGCATTGTTAACAACTCATAACACACACAGGCAGTGCCTCTTTTAGGGATTTCGAGCAAAGCGTGGAGCATGAAAGTGGAGAGAGCTACAAGTGGACAATTTCATATTCCGCTCATTTGAAATCCCCCACCTGAATATCAACGATCTCTTGAAATTTAGGTCCCCGCATATTCAAAGAGACAAGTCTCTAAATTTTAGGAAGGAGCAAACATAGACGAAAATGAAGTATTTCGTCTAGTAGTCTTCATATTTAGCAAAACCAGTTTGGCCTCGTACAGTCATACAAGTTACTTTTTAATCAATACAATCTCTTCTTACTTATAAAAGAAATAAAATAAAATTCAAGCAAGTCTAAATACCAAGATTCTCAACCTAATCCAATTAAAATAGAGACTCATTGGCCCTTGCATCATTTATCTGGTGCCACTTTTATTTTCATGTTGATTATAATTGTCCTTCATAGTGAGGGAGGCTTCTTGCCCCTTTCTCTCTGATTCTTAATTCTAAGCAAAGTCTCTGTTGTATTTGTAAGGAAAGAGGATCAATCACAAATCAAGCAATAACTTGGAGCCAACTTTTCCATTCATTTAGGATCTGTATTAATATTCTTTTATTAATTTTATTGCCATATTATGTAACATCATTGCGGTAGATTTCTTGCTGCCTTTCCATGTAAGTCTTTCTATCTTTCTATGTAAGTCTTTGACGTGTAGTGTATATATATCTACAATTTCTATGAATAAAATTATCCAGTTTTATAATCAAAACCTCTGCATATATTCTCTTCATATAGTATCAGAACATTAAAGACTCCAACGAGCAGTTTTTTTTCATTCTCCTTCAATCTCTATCATGGCAGAAAATACCTCACAACCAGTCAAATTCAATCCACTCTAGCCACCACCATTGCTTCGGCTACTCCAAATAATTAAATGAGCCTTATTTCTTTCAATGCAGCAGCTCAATTGCCATTAGAACTTACCTAAAATAAGTATCCCTCTTAAGTAGCTCAATTTGACTCTCTCCTTTTTTGTTATGATTTACTTGGGTTTGTTGATGTTCTCATCCCTGCCCACTAGATACTCAAACTCAGGCATATATTCATTGGCGTAGGCGAGATAAACTATTGCTTCATGCCATTTTCGCATCCCTATCTGAACCCATTATGCCCTTTGTGGCCTCAGCTAAGACCTCTAGTGAAGCTTGGTCCAAATTCGCAAGACCTTATGCCAACAGATCGTGATCACTTGTGTTGTATCTTAAAGATAAACTAACGAACGATCGTGGAACAAAATTAGTGGCTGAATATCTTCAGTCTCTAAAAGCAATTACAGATGAACTTGCACTCATAAATGTACCAATTTGTGAAAAAGATCTTATTGTGCATGCTCTCAAAGGCATTTGAACCGAATTTACAGAAATAATTGTCGTTGTCCGTACTCGAGACAGTGCTATATCTTTTGAAGAACTCTATGATAAATTGATTGACCATGAAGAATTTCTCAAGCGTGAAGAGAAAAATACCAACACAACTCATATTATTGTTAATTTCACTCGGCATTCTAGTAATAAACAATCTACCTTCTCAAGGAATGGAACAACACACTCTCAAAGTGGTAAATTCTCCATCAACTTTAATGCAAACACATTTACTCCACAGAGACAGTATGCCAATAACGAACTGAAACCTACAATAATATGACAATTTTGTGAAAAGCCCAGACACCATGTTCGACAATGCTTCAAAGCATTCCCCAACTTACGAAAAACTCCAACAGTCAACCATACTACTAGTGGATAATCTTCTTCTAATTCGCTTGTGGATTCTGCTACTTCCCATCAGGTAACCTCAGATTTCAACAATTCATCTCTTCATCAACCGTATGAGGGTCCAAATTATATCATTCTTGGAGATGGGTCAGCTCTTGAGATAACACATACTGGTTCTTCTAAACTCTCTTCACAATCTACTTCATTTTATCTATCTAACGTCTTATGTGTTCCTTCTATTAAGCAAAATCTTATTTTAGTTTCACAATTTTGTAAATCTAATGATATCTCTATTGATTTTTCCCTTGTTCTTTTGTTGTGAAGGATCTCACTATGTAGGTACCTCTCATTCACGGTCGCAGCAGAAATAATGTATACGAGTGGCCTCAAACAAAAGACATTGCAGCTAGGCCAAAACGTGCACACGTTAGCATCAAGGCATCACTTGATAATTAGCATCAACGTCTTGGTCACCCTTCTCTAAAAATTCTTCAATATCTAGTTCGAAATAAATATATCCCTTTACTTTCATCTGGGTCATTTCGTCAATTTATTGTGAGTTTTGTCTATGTAATAAAAGCCACAAACAATCATTTGGAACTTCTAGTCTTAAAAGTCGTGGCCCTCTAGATTTAGTTTACACAGATGTGTGGGGTCCTTCATCAGTAGAGTCGACGGATGAATTTCATTTTTATGTTATCTTTGTAGATCACTTCACAAAATATGTTTGGTTTCTTCCTATGGCTCATATATCTGACGTGTTTAGCATTTTTTCTAAGTACAAAGTCATGGTTGAAAAGTTCTTCAAAACCTTCATTACTACCATTTACATGGATGGTGGAAGTGAATATAAAGGATTAAAATCATTTTTTGAGACCCATGGTGTACAACATTTAGTCTCTCCTCCCTATGCCCCTCAACACATTGCTTCTGCCGAATGTCATCATTGTCACATTGTAGAAATATGTCTCACCATACTATACAAAGTCTCACTTCCTTCAAGTTTTTGGTCTCATGCATTTTTGGCTGCCACTTATCTCATCAATAGAATGTCCACTCCTATCTTAGATTATAAATCACTTTTTGAAGCACTATTTCCTGAGAAAACAAATTATTCTAAACTTCGCGGGTTTGGGTGTTTATGCTTCCCTTAGTTACAACCTTATACAATACACAAATTAAAGCCATGTTCTAAGCCTTGTATTTTTTTGGGATATTCTAACATACATAATGCTTATAAACCCAAGAACACAAAAAATTATATTTCACGACATGTTGATTTCACTGAATCAACTTTCCCATCTAATAATGCATAAAGTCAGCCGTCAGTGGTACCAAATCAAATTGGACTAAATATTTTTAAAATATTGAACGAACCAGTCATTTTTAATTCGGTTCAGTAAAAAATTATTCTCCTCTAATTAAATTTTCCACGTCTAGGATATGACAACACACGAGCACTTGAAAAATTAGCATTTTCCATGTTTTAATCCTAATTAACTCATTTCCTGTAAGCGTTAAGCGTCAAATGTCATTGTCAAAGAAATGAAAAATAGGTTTTGTCAAAAAGTGTCTTACTTTTTTATATGGGACACAAGCTTGTCTCTCCATATAATAATGTCGCAACGTGCGTGCGACGCGGAGTGGCGATTAAAAAAATTTATTTTTGTTTTAGGAAAAAG